>SJXQ01005158.1:0-30500 GCA_006408695.1 Aepyceros melampus | reverse complement strand
TACTGCGATTCATGGGGTCGCAAAGAGTCGGACACGACTGTGGTTCAGTTCAGTCGCTCAGTCGTGTCTGACTCTTTGCAACCCCATGAATCGCAGCACGCCAGGCCTCCCTGTCCATTGCCAACTCCCGGAGTTCACCCAGACTCACGTACTACTACTATAAAAAGAGATAAATAGAAATGAACAAATACATGCTACAACAGTAATGAATCTCAGAAACATTGTGCCCAGTGAAAGAAGCCAGACATTAAATGTGTGATTACATTATATGAAATTCTAGATTTAGTAACCAATATTAGATCAGTGGTAAGCTAGGGGAGGGGGCAGGAGTGGGTGATTTGAATGGAGCAAAAATGAACTTTGTGGGGTGATAGAAATGTGTGGTATCTTGATTAGTTACATGGGTGAATTCGTTTGTCAAAAAAAAATGTACATTGAAGATAGATGCATTTTTATTATATGGAAACTATATCCTCAAGAAAGTTAATTAAAATTTTTTTTTTTTACAGAAGTAATCGTTTTGGAGAATATGTTTGGAGCTGTTTTCCCACCGCTTGGCTATCTCACTTTTTCTCCGCTGACTTCTCCTCCTCCACTCCTGATTTCTGCTCCTGAGTCACAGCCTTCTTTCATTTGCCGGCTCTCCAAATATTTGGAGAGGTCTCTATCAATGGTTTCCTTCACTCACCCACCCACCCCCACCAAAGTCTCCTCTCCACAGGTTAAACATTGCCAGTTCTTCAGTCATTCACATTTGATGTAGTTTCTGACCTTGATAAAAAGTGGAGCTGGAAAAGCTGTATGCCTTCAACAGAAAGGCAAGATCTGGAATGGTCATGAATTCCCCAAGCTAAGGGGAGTATTCCAAGGGCTGGGTAACCAAAACAAAGCAAACAAAAATATAAGTGTTTATAGTGAAAAAGTGTACAGGGGCCCAAAGCACGCAAGGCCACCTAAGTTATGGTTAAGATTTTGTTCCCTCGTATGTTTTAAAAGGGAAGAGATGTGATCTAACCCAGGGCAATCTCCAGGTGCTGGGCTCAGAGAATTTCCTTCAATCACTTTCCCCAGTGGCACACACTAAGATACTAACAATTTCAGCAGCTCCATCATCTTTGATAAGATTTCTCTTTCAAATTTCCTGCACTCTATGAAGCACTGTGCCTTTAGAACAACATTTACAGTGGTTTTGTCTTCTGTGTTCTCTTCTATTTATCAGCTCTCCTCTGTGCAGGTTATTTAACTTGGATAGCTTGTTCAACGTCTCTGTTTTCTCACTTGTAAACTAAGGATAGCCACAGAAATGCTTTCAAAGTGTTACTGCAATGATAAAATGTATTAATATATGTGAGATGCTTTGAATATTTACTGGTACATAGTAAACAGTCTTTTAAGTATTTCCTGTTACTATTTGCCTAAGTATATAGAGGAAAATCTTATAAGCTTCCAGACAGAATGAATAAGTTATCTGTAAAGGGGGGGTCAAGGTGGGGGAAGGGAAAGGGAAACAGGCTGGCAGTGAAATTTTCCTTTGCAACACTAGAAGCTAGAAGGCAGTGGAATACATTTTTAAATTAAAAATCCTGTGACCAGTTGCTATATACTTATCAAAATGAAAGATACTATTACATGTGTGTAAAAGGCATGCCCTGCCACATAGTAAGTGCCCTGTAAGGTTTTTCTGTTATTACTATCCATAGGGCCAGGATCTGAGACTTGGAATCTCCCTCCCTGGATGTAACTATGTTCCTCCTGCATACCACACAGGCCAGGACCGCACTCCTCATCTGACACATTCTCTTCTCTGTTCTTTCCCACTTACATTTCAATTATTCCAGCCCCAGGAAGGCGAGGAAGGGTTTCACATTCCATCTAAATTGATAAAGTATCTCTCCCAATTTTGTCAGGTTTGCGTTAAATATAAACAGATATTGATTGGGGAACAGAAAAAAAAAATGTACTTAGCCTACATTCTAGACAATACCAAAAGCAAAAAGATTTTGTCTATTTCATGGTGAAATTGTCCTTGCTTTTATTAAATTTTAAAGCTCCTAACTGTATTAAAAAGAATTGTAATATAATTGGAAACTTCGTTATTTCATGATTTGTATTATTTTTTAGTAGTTATCCTGTTTTTGATGTGCTTGACATTACTTCTTCAAACATAAAATTGTTTCATTATTGCTCAATTCAAGAGTGTTTACAAAAACTTAATTTGAAATTTTAAAATGTTGAGTTTTCCAAAGAGGAGGAAAGGGTTACAAAGCCATCTAAACCATATTTTCCAGGACTTTTATGTCTAAATCTTTATTCAGAGCAATTTAAGGGGAAAAGTAATTCTTATGTTTCTGATTCATTTATGCTTGAATCATCAAATTGCTGTTTTTCTAAAAGCTGTTTGATGTTCCACTAGCTTTTGAATCCTTTAAGACTTTTTAATGTCTCTTTTCCCCCTCATTATAGACTTTCTGCTCTCTGTGGGTTTTATTGGTCCAGTGTGTGCCTTGTATTTAACCCATATTTCTCAAATTGAACCATTTTATGAACGGGTTCACTCTCACTCTTACCTCAGGACCCATGCACAGGTGCTTTTCTCAGCATGGAACACTCTTTCATGGTTAGCTTCTATATTTCCTTTGTCTAACAGTGATTTTTCCAAAGAGGCTTACTCTGACCTCCCTGTTTCAAATTGCAAAACTAAAATTTACTCTAAAATACAGAAAAATCAACTTAGCTAAGTGAAATTCAGAATCAAATAAAGTTGGAGAGACTTTGAAGTTTTTCTGGCTCAAATGTCTCATTTTGCAGATGAAGCCTAGAGAAGTTAAGGGGCTTCCCTCAGATCAGACAACCAGTTAAATCCAGAAATCTAACAGGCATCTCGTACTCAACATGCCCTAAACTGAACTCTGGTTGTTTCCTGGATCCTGTTCCCTGTCTTGGCTGATGGTAACACCATTCTTCCAGTTTCTTGGGCCAAATACCTTGGAATCATCTCATCACCCTTTCTATTACACCCTCCCCCCATATCTAATATATCAACAAATCCCATTTGCTCTGCCTTCAAAATACAAACAGAATCTTCCCATCTCCCACATTTGTCCATCATCTCACACCCAGAGCAAGTCTCCTTTCTGTTCTCCTTGCCTCTATTCTTGCTTCCAATAGTCTGTCCTCAAAAGAAGCTAGACTGACTGAAACCCAAGTCAGTTCATGCTACTCTTGAGCTCTGTTCCAAATCCACCAAAAGCTCTGCATTTCACTCAAGCAGTGCCTCTGGGACCCTCCACCCTCTGGGCTCCCATATCCTCCTCCCAAACTTATCTTCTACTCATCTACCCCTTACTTGAAAAGTCAAAGTGTTAGTTGCTCAGTCGTGTTGGACTCTGTGACCCCACGGACTATAGCTCACCAGGCTCCTCTGTCCATGGAATTTTCCAGGCAAGAATACTGGAGTGGGTTGCCATTCCCTTTTCCAGGGGACCTTCCTGACCCAGGGATCGAGCCTGGGTTTCCTGCATTGTAGGCAGTCTACCATCTGAGCCACCAGGGAAGTACTGGCCCTTGAAACCTACCCCTTGCTTGCTACCCTATAAATATAGTGATCTTCTTGCTAGTACTTGAATAATCCTGACATATTCCCACCTTATAGTCTGGTAACACATATCCCATAACATGGGCATATTTCTGAGTATGAAAAGCATTAATTTGTTAAGTGTAACTAGATAAAATAATGTCCAATTTTTGTTATCCCCTAACTTTTAATATACCGAGATCCTCACATGAAAATGCTCCCACAGGACTTCCCTGGTGGTTCAGTGGTTAAGAATCCAAGCTTCCAATGCAGAGGACCTGGGTTCAATCCCTGGTCGGTGAACTAGTGTTAGTTGCTCAGTCGTGTTGGACTCTGTGACCCCACGGACTATAGCTCACCAGGCTCCTCTGTCCATGGAATTTTCCAGGCAAGAATACTGGAGTGGGTTGCCATTCCCTTTTCCAGGGGACCTTCCTGACCCAGGGATCGAGCCTGGGTTTCCTGCATTGTAGGCAGTCTACCATCTGAGCCACCAGGGAAGTACTGGCCCTTGAAACCTACCCCTTGCTTGCTACCCTATAAATATAGTGATCTTCTTGCTAGTACTTGAATAATCCTGACATATTCCCACCTTATAGTCTGGTAACACATATCCCATAACATGGGCATATTTCTGAGTATGAAAAGCATTAATTTGTTAAGTGTAACTAGATAAAATAATGTCCAATTTTTGTTATCCCCTAACTTTTAATATACCGAGATCCTCACATGAAAATGCTCCCACAGGACTTCCCTGGTGTTCAGTGGTTAAGAATCCAAGCTTCCAATGCAGAGGACCTGGGTTCAATCCCTGGTCGGTGAACTAGTTCCCAGATGCCACAACTAAGACCCAGTGCAGCCAAATAAATATTTTTAAAAAAGAAAGAAAGGAAACACTCCCACAGTTAGCTAGGTTCTACCATCAGATGGTACAAATCTGAAGACAAGCCTGATCTAAGGACTAAATCTGCACCACTGATTGGTGAGGAAACCATTGTATTAAAATGGTTAAATTAAAAACCCCTTCCTACTTCCCTATTTGCCATTTGGCTCATTACCTGAGCATTGCTGTGAGCATAATAAACTCACTGGCTTCTCTTTCACACTGCTTCTACCAAGAACTTTCATCCAAAGATGCCACTTGGAGAGAATGTTTTTAGGGGGTGATCTATTGCTCTTGCTCCCCCTTGTTTAAGACTTTGGTACTCTGACTTCTCTCCATCCCTGGGAGGCCTTGATTGGGAATCAGAAAACATTTCCATGGAGGGCTGAGAGGAAAGTCTGATTGCAGTAAATTAAGGATGAGAGAATGATTGTGATCCCAGAGACTGTGGCTCTGAAGCACATTCTTTGTTCTAAGAGCAAAATATGTTCTCTGTAGAGGAGAAGAAAAATCAGAAAGGATTGGTAGCTTGGCTCTCTACGTGGAAAATTTTCCTGTGTTATAACAATAATACATTTACTGTAGTCCTTTCTTAACATTCTATCTATCATGCTCACTTCACACTTTCCCTTTGCTTATCTATTGCTGGAACACCCTCCCATCCTCTCTGCTTACCTAATGTCCGTTGCCACGAAACATCTATTCCTCTGTTTCTGGGAATATTTCATGATATTTCCTTTGAGAAGCCTGCTCCCTGTTTTTGGTGAGACTGACTCCACTCTGAGTTCTAGAGATGTGTCCAATTGATTTTAGAAATCACACTATCCCTTTGCCCATGGTACCATGACTGACTATTGACATATTACCTAATCAGAACCAACTCGATGCTAGGGTGCATTACTAGGGATTTTTGGAAAGCGACACCTCCTTGTCTTCTCTTGGGGCCTCCTGGAAAAGATTCCATCTTCTGGGCAATGTGATGTGGAGCTATGTGGTCTAGAACTGCTGGAGGCATTTTGCTGCCAGGAGGGAAACTAGCTAAAAAATAAAGTCAGGACTCACTCTCATTCCCTCTACCACAGACTTGGATACTTTAGTACTACTAAATTATATTATTGTTAGATAATAGGCAGAGTCATTTATAAATATTGTGATGATAATAATGATGATGATAAATAATGTCAATAGAGCACATGGCTAAAGGCCACTAGGTTTAACTCCTGGAAATGCCACTTGCTACATGGATGACATGAGGCAAATACTTCAAATTTTCCATGCCTCTGTTTCCTCATTAGTGAAACAGGAATAATACAAACATATTAGTTGCAGAGGTTTTCACTTTCAGAAAGTCAGTGGACAAAGCTAATGGTGAAAATCTGCCACAAACACTGAGAAATACTAGATGGACAAAATAGTTTATTGTATAACAATAAAGAGTAAAGTGGATTTATTCTTTAGTTATTAAATGTAGATATTAAGGTATCTCTTTCAATAACTGAGATATAATAGACGAACATAAATAAAGATATAGAAGTTTCAAAAACATTTCAAATGCCTTTGGTCTAATACATATTTGGAACCATGTACTCAGTAATTAGACATATATATTTTCTTATATTTGCACTAATAGAAATTTATCAAATACTAGCTCACAAAAAATTGAAGATCACTTAATAGATAAAATATCCTTGTATTTGGAAATTTCAAAATATATTTCTGAATAATTTGTATATTACTTAAGAAATAATCATAGACTTTGGAAAATAATTAGATCTAAATTCCTATGAAATTGCTCCATAACAAAACTTGTTAAATGCAACTAAAGCAATTTTCATGGGGAAGTATATAGGCCTAAATGAATGTTAGATAGTGATTTAATTATAAAGTCTTATTTTTATTTTTATTACTTCTGCAAATAATGAGCATATATCATAAAGACTTAAAAAAACCTTTCTGTTTAAATATAACACAGAGAAAAGTTCATAAATGATAAAAATATATCTATATAGATTTTATGTGGAAAAAGATTGAAAGTGAATAAAATGTATAATGTTATGATTATAATCCTCATCATTTTACATCTCAACAACAGTAAAAATAAACTATGTTTTCAACACGGTATCACCATTGGCATTCTACTTCCTAAGAATAGATATAAACCCAGCAAGCAAAGATGAGATAGCATACCAAACAGAAAATGTAATCTAGTAAATAAATAGAGAAAAGGACTTGTAAAAATAGTCATTACCTGCTTTATACCCCCAGAAGGACCAGGGAGTTTTTAAATATCACCTTGAGTTCTAGCAGAAAACAAGCAGGAAACAGAAGAGAGTTTAACAAAGGGACTAACCACCACGTGTGGGCAAGTTAGGAAGCAACAGGGTGTGATGAAGTATTTGAGACTCTGTCACCACCTTGAGCATCTTAATAGGAGCTGTTGCCTTTTGGTAGAAGAGCATACGAATGCCAGCCTGTGGCTTGACATGGAGGGAGCCTGGAGAATAAAAACACAACCACACAATCTTCCTGTTCTCCCATATTCCTGTGCATTTCTTATGGTGAAACTCAGCCAGAAGCTAGAGAGCAAGAAAGCCTTTTGATGTGAGCCCAGTGAATAAGGCTGGCCTTTGGAAACACAGAGCAAGGGAGAGAGTAGATTTGGAGGAAAATATCCAAACAATATCTTAACACTGGCATTAGTAAGAAATGAAATACAGTTGCTATCCTCTTCAAAATAATGTATTCAATGAGCTTAATTCTTGTTTTCTTACAGTAAAACCAAAATATCTAGGAGGGCAGTTAATATATTTCCAAAAATTTCAGTGATAGTAGCTAATGAAGTTCTTAATTTTCCATATTATGTTAAATAACATCCCTAAGAGGCAGAGGTGAACACAGTATTAGACATGCAAGAGATTTACTGGGGGAAACTCCTGTGAAAAAAAAGGGAGAAAAAGTAGGTGTAGGTAAAGACAGCCTCAGACTGCAATGCAGGTCTGATAACTGCAAAAGGAGAGGAGAAAGGATTCAGCAGGACTGGGTAAGAAGAGATTCAAGACTATATCTCAATTCTAACAACGTTTTGGCCAGCCCAAAGAGGAGTCTTTGAACCACTGCAGACATGCTAAGTCGCTTCAGTTGTGTTTGACTCTGTGCGACCCTATGGACTGTAGTCCACCAGGCTCCTCTGTCCATGGGGATTCTCCAGGAAAGAATACTGGAGAGGGTTGCCATAGCCTCCTCCAGGGGATCTTCCCAACTCAGGGATCAAACCTGCATCTCTTACGTCTCTTGCATCGGCAGGTGAGTTCTTTACTAGTAGTGCCACCTGGGAAGCCCAAAAGAAAGTGAAGTTGCTCAGTCATGTCCGACTCTGTGACCCCATGGACTGTACCCTACCAGGATCCTCTGTCCATGGGATTTTCCAGGCAAGGGTACTGGAGTGGGTTGCCATTTCCTTCTCCAGGGGATCTTCCCAACCCAGGGATCTAACCCGGGTCTCCCACATTGCAGGCAGATACTTTACCATCTGAGCCACCAGGGAAGCCACAAAGCCACTCATTATAAAACCCCATGCCCTGAAGGAATCTTCATACCCCTGATTTCATGCCTTCATACCACGTGTTCAATCACTCACTGTGAGCAGCCTGGAGAAAATGTGGCCTCATAGAATGTGGTGGCAGATCCAGGGTCAAGGCAGCTGGAATTATCAGTCAACTATGCTCCCTAGAGCAGGAGATCTGAGAGGGTTATTTTTCATGGCCACCACACACACCATTTACCTCTTTGTGAATTTTAATACTAAGAAAAAAAAAAGAGTGGAAAGTGCTCATTGCAATTACTGCCATATAGGGAGGAGTCAAAAGCTAAGTAGATGGAATTATTTGAGGTGCATACAAAGACACTTTACACTCTTGAAATACCCTCTATGCTCTTGATTTCTACCATCCTGAAAATCTCTGTTATAGACAGAACATCAATGTGTTCATTAAAGATCAGCCTCTTTTGCACTGTAGATATCAATATAATTCACTCATACTTTTTTTAATCATATTGACTGTAATGTTCCAACAATAGTGTTGTTTTGACCTATCTCTCATTTAGACTTTCATTTATGATCATATGACCAATAACTCAAGGTGGTCTCATTCATATGTCACAAATGAAGAGGAGACCAAATTAACTCCCCTTAATTTGTAACAATCCAATACATGGCTTGTATATGCCATATATACTTCTGATAAAATGTATATGATAACATTTCTTTTGAAAAAACCTTCCTCCTTTTAATTATATGATGAAATTTAGAGATGTCTCCCAGTCTAATGTAACAATCCCTTGATTTCTACCATCCTGAAAATCTCTCTGTTATAGACAGAACATCAATGTGTTCATTAAAGATCAGCCTCTTTTGCACTGTAGATATCAATATAATTCACTCATACTTTTTAAAATCATATTGACTGTAATGTTCCAACAATAATGTTGTTTTGACCTATCTCTCATTTAGACTTTCATTTATGATCATATGACTAATAACTCAAGGTGGTCTCATTCATATGTCACAAATGAAGAGGAGACCAAATTAACTCCCCTTAATTTGTAACAATCCAATACATGGCTTGTATATGCCATATATACTTCTGATAAAATGTATATGATAACATTTCTTTTGAAAAAACCTTCCTCCTTTTAATTATATGATGAAATTTAGAGATGTCTCCCAGTCTAATGTAACAATCCCCACTACAGCTCTAGTCTATTGAATAATTTGCTGTTGGGCAGTGAGAGGAATTGAGAATGAATCACTAGGAGCCACATAAGCTCATTCAAATAAGGCATATCAGGTTAATCTTATTGATATGATTACTAAACTAGCAGAACAGTCTAGATACAAATATAGTGATATCTTTATAGACAAAGTAGAAATATGTTTTGTTTACCAAAAATATTAATTCATTCATAGACTCACAGAAAGTTAGAGCTAAAGTGACTTAAGATGTCATCTTATTCTATAGTTATGTCAGGTTTTTTGTTTTTTGTTCAGTCATTCAGTCGTGTCTGACTCTGCGATCCCATGGACTGCAACACACCAGGCCTCCCTGGCCGTCACCATCTCATGGAGCTTGGTCAAACTCAAGTCCATTAAGTCAGTGATGTCATCCAATCAACTTGTCCTTTGTCGTCTGCTTCTCCTCCTGCCTTCAGTCTTTCCCAGCATCAGGGTCTTTTTCCAGTGAGTCAGCTCTTTGCATCAGGTGGCCAAAGTATTGGAGCTTCAGCTTTAGCATTAGTCCTTCCAATGAATATTCAGGACTGATTTCCTTTAGGATTGACTGGTTGGATCTCCTTGCCTGTGAGTGACTCTCAAGAGTCTTCTCCAACACCACAGTTCAGCAACATCAATTCTTCAGTGCTCAGCCTTCTTTATGGTGCAACTCTCACATCCATACATGACTAGTAGAAAAACCATAGCTTTGACTATATCTACTTTGTTGGCAAAGTGAAGTCTCTGCTTTCTAATACACTGTTCAGGTTTGTCATAGCTTTTCCTCCAAGGAATTCTTTTAATTTCATGGCTGCAGTCACCATCTACAGTGGTTTTGGAGCCCAAAGAAAATAAAGCCCAAGAAAATAAAGTTTCTCATTGTTTCCCCATCTATTTGCCATGAAGTGATGGAACTGGGTGCCATGATCTTAGTTTTCTGAATGTTGAGTTTTAAGCCAGCTTTTCCTCTCTGCTCTTTCATCAAGAGGCACTTTAAGTTTCTCTTCACATTCTGCCATTAAAGTGATATTGTCTGCATATCTGAAGTCGTTGATATTTCTCCTGGCAGTCTTGATTCCAGCTTGTGATTTATCCAGCCTGGCATTTCGTTTGATCTACTCTGCATGTAAGTTAAATAAATGTGTAGCCATTTTAATATTGAAGATGGAAGAAAAAAGAGCATTTTCAGCATGTTATAGTTTATTATTCCAAGAAAGGTAAAAATCCAAATGAAACACAAAAAAAAGATTTGTGCAGTGTATGGAGAAGGTGCTGTGACTGATCAAACATGTCAAAAGTGGTTTCTGAAATTTCATGCTGAGATTTCTTGTTTGATGATGTTTCACAGTTGGGTAGATCCATTGAAGTTGATAGAGATTACATCGATACATTAATTGAGAACAATTGATGTTATACCACATGGGAGACAGCTGAGATACTCAAAATATCCAAATCAAGTGTTGAAAATCATCTGCACCAGATTGGCATGTTAATCACTTTGATATTTGGGTTCTACATAAGTTAAGCAGAAAAAAACCTTCTTGATTGCATTTCCACTTGCAATTCTCTACTGAAACATAACAAAAAAACGTTCTGTATTTAAAACAAATTTGACAGGTGATGAAAAGTGGATAGTTAACAATAATGTGAAATGGAAGAGATTGTGGAACAAGCGAAATGAACCACCACCAACCACACCAAAGACCAGCCTTCATCCAAAGAAGGTGATGCTGTGTATGTGATGGGATTGGAAGGGAGTCCTCTATTCCTTCCAGAAAACCAGATAATTAATTTAAAGTACTGCTCCCAATTAAATCAAATGAAGGTTTCTGGAATTAGTCAACAGAAATGCATAATCTTCCATCAGAATAACACAAGACCACATGTTTCTTTGATGATCAAGTGAAAAGTGATACAGCCTAACTGGGAAGTTCTGATTCATCTGCTGTATTCACCAGACATTGCAGCTTTGGATGTTCGTTTATTTAAGTCTTTACAAAATTCTCTTAATGGAAAAAAATTCAATTCCCTGGAAAACTGTATAGAAGGCACTTGGAACAGTTCTTTGCTTAAAAAAGATAAAAAGTTCTGGGAAGATGGAATTATGAAGTCTGAAAACTGGCAGAAGGTGGTGGAACAAAATGGTGAATATGTTGTTCCATAAAGTTCTTAGTAAAAAGTAAAAAGTGTATTTTATTTTTACTTAAAAACCACGGGAATTTTTTGTTAATTCAATAAGTGAATTAGAGATAAGAAAAGCAATAGAAAAGATCAATAAAACTGAGTTTGTCATTTGAAAAAAATAAAATCAACAAATCCTTAGCTAAACTAACAAATAAAAGATGAGAGAGAAGACTCAAATGAATAAAATCAGAAATAAAGGAGGAGACATTACCACTGATAGTGCAGGAATAACTACTATGAACATTTATATACTAACAAATTGGATAACATAGAAGAAATGAATAAATTCCTAGAAACATATACTTACTAAGACTGAATCATAAAGAAATAGAAAATCTGAACAGACCAAGAAAGAGTAAAGAAATGGAATCAATCATCAAAATCTCCCAAGAACCACCACCACAAAAAACCCAGGGTTATATTGTTTCCCTGATGAATTCTACCAAATATAAAAAAATAATTAATGCCAGTCAAAACCATAATGAGTGATTACCTTCTCACATCTGTTAGAATGGCTATTATTAGAAAGCAACAGAAAACAAGTGTTGGTGAGTATGTGGAGAAAAGGGACTTTTCAGCACCATTGGTGGGAATGTAAATTGGCACTGCCACTATGGAACACAGTATGGCAGTTCCTCAAAATATTAAAAATAGAACTACCATATGATCCAGCAATTCCACTTTTGAGTATATGTCCTGAAAAAAAATTAGAATCTTGAAGAGATATTTGTACTCACATATTCTTTGTAGCATTGTTCACAACAATATATTAATATATACAATGGAATACTATTGTCATGAGAAGGAATGAAATTCTGCCATTTTTGACAAAGATGGAACTTGAGGGTATTATGCTAAGTGAAATAAATCAGACAATGAAAGATATATGCTGTGTGATTTCATTTATATGTGAAATATAAAAAAATCCCCAAATAAACAAACATAACAAAATATAAACAGTTATAGATACAGAGAACAAATAAGTGTTTGTCAGAGGAAAGAGATGCAGGGGGAGGAAAGAGATAGGTGAGGGAGATTAAGATTTATAAACTTCCAGTCGCAAAATGAATGAATCACAGGTATGAAATGTACAGTGTGGGGAACATAGTCAATAACTATGTAATATCTTTTTCAGTGACATATTATAACTAGACTTATCTTAGTGATCACTTTGAAATGTATAGACATGTTGAATTACTATGTTGTTTAATGAGAACTATAGGTCATCTATATTTTAGGTCAATTATATTTTAAAAACAAACAAGCTAAAACAAGCTAACTCATAGAAAACGAGATCAGACTCATGGTTACCAGAGGCAGGAAGGGGAATTGGATGAAGGTAGTCAAAAGGTACAAATCTGTAGTTGTGAGATAAATAAATACTAGAGATGTAATGTACAACATGATAAATATATGAAATGTATATGTATATGAAATATTGTATATGAAAGTTGTTGAGACTAAATCCTAAAATTCTCAACACATGAAAAATTTCATTTTTTATTTCTGTACTTCTGTATATGAGATAACAGACAGTCACTAAACTTGCGCTAATAATCACTACAAGGTGTTTATAAATCCAATAATTATGCTATACACCTTAAACTTAGACAATGTTGTGTGTTAATTATATACATTGTCCAGAGAGAGAAAGAGTCTATCCCAGGGTGAAGCAAAGTGTTAGCTGCTCAGTCATGTTCTGACTCTTTGTGACCCAATGGACACAGGCCATCAGGCTGTTCTCTCTATGGTGTCTTCCAGTCAAGAATACTGGAGACGGTTGCCATTTCATACTCCAGGGATCGTCCCAACCCAGGGGTCGAACTGGGTCTCTTGCATTATAGGTGGTAGGTGAAGTTGCTCAGTCGTGTCCGACTCTTTGCGACCCCGTGGACTGTAACCTACTAGGCTTCTCGGTCCATGGGATTCTCCAGGCAAGAATACTGGAGTGGATTGCCATTTCCTTCTCCAGGGGATCTTCCCGACCCAGGGATCAAACCCGGGTCTCCCGCACTGGAGGCAGATGCTTTAACCTCTGAGCCACCAGGGAAGCCCTGTCCTAGGGCGGTGCTGGCCCCATGGGGTAAGCTGGGTGGGCTCTTCAGGTTTCACCCGCAGCAGAAAGCTCAGCACCGTGGGACATGCCATATTAGCTGCTCTGGCTGGGTTAATAAGTTACTGAAGAAAGCTGAAAAATGTGCTCATAAACCCACAGGAAACTTCTAGAAAGAACCAGGAAGAGTATGAGGGTAGTGAGACGTCCTGCAATAATCGTGCTGTCAGAGTCAGACAAAGGGTATCAATGAATACCATATATGATTTACCCCCTGAGTTACACTGAGTTCTGAGGCCCACAGATTATATATGAAATACCAATAAATATGCTTCTTATAACTATTAATAAAAGAAATATTACAGTAAATACACAAAAAACAAGAAACAATTTAAGATATGATATCCAGCTCTTCACAAACAGAATGGGCCCAGCAGGCTTGCAATACGTTTACTTTTTCCACCTCATTGCTTTCTGGTCAAATCTCAGGATCTTTCCTTGACTACTGGAGAAGGCAATGGCACCCCACTCCAGCACTCTTGCCTGGAAGATCCCATGGACAGAGGAGCCTGGTGGGCTGCAGTCCATGGGGTCGCGAAGAGTCAGACACGACTGAGCGACTTCACTTCGACTTTTCACTTTCATGCATTGGAGAAGGAAATGGCAACCCACTCCAGTGTTCTTGCCTAGAGAATCCCAGGGACAGGAGAGCCTGGTGGGCTGCCGTCTATGGGGTCACACAGAGTCGGACACGACTGAAGCGACTTAGCATTCCTTGACTACAGTGGTTTGTATCTGAGGCATGCAGCCTGAGCTAAAGATAATTCTTTGCTTTATTTCTCCGTGAAGGACAAATATATCTACATGTATTTCTATCCAGGCCAAATTTTGAATTTGTTTGAGGAAGATAATATTTAGCACACCTGGTGTGAAGAGACCCGTGTGCCATACTGAAGTCTTGACATCTTAGGAAGAAACAGTGATCATAGGAATAAATCAGGTGTGAGTGTGAGCAAGAGTGATAACAATGACTATGAAGGAAGTCAGACCCAACTGGCTCCCCTGTCGTGTAGAGTTCAGAGTAAGTCAGTGTGATGGACAGATTTATAGCTTTTTTTTTCAGTCTGAGAAAAATTACTAGTAGTTCTTGGCCTTGTTTTGTGGTTTTTTTAGTGACTTGAATGGGAACATAGAAATCATGCTTGTCAGATGTATAGAACGGCCTTTTGGACTCTGTGGGAGAGGGAGAGGGTGGGATGGGTTGGCAGAGTGGCAGTGTAACATGTGTGATATCATAAGTGAAACGAATCGCCAGGCCAGGTTTGATGCAGGATGCAGGATGCTTGGGACTGATGCACGGGGATAATCCAGAGAGAGGGTGTGGGGCGGGAGAGGGGAGGTGGGGGTCGGGATTGGGAGTTCATGTATACTCGTGGCTGATTCATGTCAATGTATAGCAAAATGAATACAGTATTGTAAAGCAAAACAAACTAAAAAAATAAAAATTAATTAAAAAAAAGAAAAAAAAGAAATCATGCTTGTCATACTTATTTAATATGGCAAAGCTGGGAAAGGTTTTTTGATGATAGACTCAATGTCCAGGAAGTACTAGATAGGCTGGTACATAATAATGAAACTTAAAAATGAAATTTAATAAACTTAAATATTCAACAATTTAACATTAATTCAAATCAATTAAAGTCAGTTGATTCCTGATGTATGCCCAGGTTGACAACTTTTTATGGAAGAAGAAAGAATGAGTTAACAGAACAAAGAATCTGCTAAGAAAATTAACACAATATTAAACTGTAATGATACAAACATTTTGTCTAAATTAAAGCCAGAAGGGGTACCACTTTCACTGTGTGCTGATCATACTTGAAATACTACAGATAGAATCTGAATATCCGGGTTTCAGAGCTGTTAAACAAGCAGGTAACTAGAGGTGGTGGAAGAAAAGGATGAAGAGAGATCTGGAAGCTGTATGGATGAGATGGAGTTCAGCAAGTTTATCCAGGAAAAGAGAACAGGTGTGACAGGTATAGTCAATTTATTGACAGGGAAGTCATGTGGAAGGTGACTGTTGTTACTTTACCTGCCTCCAGAGGGCAGAAAAAGGATCAGTGTGGGCAAATCTTAAGGAGGCAGGTTTTTGAAGACTTAGTTTAGGTCTAGAGTTGTTGATAAAAGGCTGTCCTGGCAAGAAGCATTTTTTCTTTTTCCTGGTGGTGCCCAGTCTGAGGTTGGGTGCTAAGCTGTCATTGATATGGAGCAAAGATTCTGCTTTGGGAGCGAGCAGGCCAAAAACCTTTAGCTCGCCATCAACTCTGTGATTTTATGAGCCCTGACAGCTATTCACCTTCTACCTGAATAGTTCTGATAACTGTGGATCAGATCTTCTTGTTTGAAATTTCTTCAAATACACACACACAAACACACTCACAGTCACACACAAGGCTACAATTTTCCCTTGTCTTGCAATGAACAATAGTAAGGAAGGTGAGACTACAGGCTGACTGGTAAAACTGTGGAGAAATGTAAAGTTGCAACATTGCTCTTAGATTTTATTATTGACTGAGCCAGCTATCCTTTAGTCTAGTTCATGCTCCAGTGAATTCCTAAGTCTTTAAAACTGGATTAATTGGCTCTTTGTCAATATTCGTATTGCAGCTGGCATCAGATCTGGCTCAGAATATTAGAGCAAAAGGTAGATGCAAAGAGTTAGTACCCCTAAGGTCAAGATTGTGTTTCAAGATAAGAGACAAGACTGAGCTTGCCTATGAGAATCTAGCAACCCTAGCTGCAGGCAGAGGTAGGATGTGAAGACTGAGAACCTGGGTGAGTCTTCTAGATATTAGGTATTACTAGCTAACGTGATCAGCTAGTGAATTTAGAAATCTTAGGCTGAGAAGTATTATAGGTTTAACGGCTTGAGACCTTTTCAATGCTAGTTTCAAATATATTAAAGTTGCATTTCTTTTGTTATAAAGTAAGTTATCTAAGATCAGGAAGTTTGACTTTGAACTTTTTCTTACAACTCAACCCACATTACAATGGGTGATGGAAGGGTTTTTAAGTCTGTATATTTTGTTATATATAGGCCTTAACTTCTAGGGATCTCATTTGGATATTCATTTTTGTACTACAGCAAGTCCTAAGTTGCTTTTGGAGCAAAGTTATGACTGTAGTTCTATAACTTAGGACCTAGGGTGGCAGATGACTTGGGCTGTCAACACCAGACAGTAATACTCATTGCCTTAAGTTGAGATCTTCCTTCCCATTTGCAGAACTACCTCTCTGGGCTAAGACTTCATAACTCCCACATAGGTTCAGGGCATACCTCTATGATATGAACCGTATTCTACATCTTACTGCTAGAATAATCAACTTTGAAACCTCCTTCAGTCACTTCATGCCTTTATAATCCTACAGTGATTTCTCATTGTACTAAATTTAAATCCTTCAACAGGTAGTTGGAAGCCCTCTCAAAAATTTCCCGGTAGTAAAGGCATCTTTATTCATTCATTCAAGGGGAGGAAGCAATATTTATATATTGAGTATCAGGTGCTAGAGGTTTTTATTCCTTACACCCTTAGCAGGAAGGTAATATCACTAGTTAATAAATAACTGACCCAGGCGTAGAGAACTTTAAAAGCTTGACTAACGTCACTGGCTTTTGTATTATTATAATTTCCATGCTTTTTCCCCTACACCATACTTCCTCTCATTTTGCAAACACTGACTGGGTTTCTTTCTGTGCCAAAACTGATGTTAGACGTTAGAATAAGAAGACGAATGAAACACTGAGATTATATATATGAAAATGCATTTAAAATTTTAAGGCATTTTGTGTCATTGATTCTTCTTCTTAATTAGAACACATTCAATCTCGTGGTAGAAAATAGGAGAAATGATTCTGTTTTCTGAATTTCTCTTGCTTGCTTTTACCTCCTTTGCTAAGCCTGTCTTTCTACAGTTAGATTCAAACTTCCACCCTCTGAAGTTTGGCCATTTATCCAGTTATTCAGATTCTTCCATATCCTTTAAAATTAATTTATTCAACAAACATTTATAAGGGGGGTATTGTATTCAAAGCTCCATGCTAGGTTAATGGTGGGGATACAAAAACGAACAAGATCAGTCAAGTGGAAGAGATATACAATAATTTTGGAGCAATGTGAGAAGAACTGAAAAGGATTATGAGATTGTGGGGAAAACAGCTGTGAGACTATGGGAAGGGAGGGAGGGAGTGATCAAAGATGAGGAAATGCTCTTCAGATAGGGAAAAGGAAGACGTATGCTCCAGACAGAGTGAAAGCATGTGTAGAGTGACAGAGGGGCTTGGAAGTCGGGAGAGTTCAGCTGGGCTGGAGGCCATGGCTCAGGGGCATGCCAGAGAAGCTGAGGCAGGAGCTGGGGAATCTCTGCTTTTTCTTTTTTCCCTTCCAATACACGACTATGACTTAGGATTGGAACCTTGTCCTAGAAAGATGGCTTCAAGAGACCCTTTGGGAGCATTTGGGAAAAGAAGTCAGTCAGGGCCGAGGGCCCCAATGCATAGACTCATCATTACTCCTCTCATCTGCAAAGAAGAACCGCAAATTTCATGAGAAAAGGAGCTATTTCTCAGTATTCTTTTATGTTCTTCAGGCTTTAATACAGTACTATGTACAATAACTTTATCTGAAAAATGGTTTTTATGTATTTTTTAGATCAATGAAAGTAGTATGTTGCATCTGGTTGCTATCTAGTCCTGCTTTGTAGCCTAATGAGTCAGTTCAGTTGCTCAGTCAAGTCCGACTCTCTGAGACCCCATGAACCGAAGCACGCCAGGCCTCCCTGTCCATCACCAACTCCCGGAGTCCACCCAAACCCATGTCCATTGAGTCCGTAATGCCATCCAACCATCTCATCCTCTGTCATCTCCTCCTCCTGCCCTCAATCTTTCCCAGCATTAGGGTCTTTTCCAATCAGTCAGCCTATATAACAATGTAGCCGAATAACTGAGGCTAAATGTAATAATTTAGAATACCTGGGAAGCTAAAATGGTGAGTGGCCTCTTTGGGATAACTTCTACTTATTGTCTGCCTGGATAATTTGAGGGGTGACATGGGATGCAGTCAGTTTACCATTTTGAGTCTATACAACAGGATACATTACATTTGGCTTAATTAGTACAAACACAGCAGTTACCAAATGAGTCCTACTGTGCCTTATGCATTATACTCTGTTTGATACAGAAATTCAGACAGGAGTAAGGAACAGTCTCTGCTCTTAGGAGCGCATATTGGGCACCGAAAGGGGGAAACAGACACTGTAACTTTGGTATTAATGTAATAAAATCTCTTAAAGCTATGTGAATGGAATGAACAAAATGCTGAGGGAAATAGAGAAAGGAGGTGACAGAACAGCTCACAAGATTGTGAGGATTTTCATGTCCGACTCTTTGCTACCCCATGAATTGCAGCATGCCAGGCCTCCCTGTCCATCACCAACTACCGGAGTTCACTCAAACTCACGTCCATCGAGTCGGTGATGCCATCCAGCCATCTCATCCTCTGTCGTCCCCTTCTCCTCCTGCCCCCAATCCCTCCCAGCATCAAAGCCTTTTCCAATGAGTCAACTCTTCGCATGAGGTGGCCAAAGTATTGGAATTTCAGCTTTAGTATCATTCCTTCCAAAGAACACCCAGGACTGATCTTCTTTAGAATGGACTGGCTGGATCTCCTTGCAGTCCAAGGGACTCTCAAGAGTCTTCTCCAACACCACAGTTCAAAAGCATCAATTCTTCGGCGCCAGCTTTCTTCACAGTCCATATATGTGCAAATGAAAAAACGTCATATTCTTAACTCTGATAATTACATAGCAAACCCCGCATTTATACCGGTGTTGGCGATCTTGGCAGAACATGAACTCCTCGCCTTGCAGGAGTTGCTAGTTCCCTTAAGCCTCAGACTACTTTAAAGTCTGGCTGAACTAAAAGGAGTTTCTGGATAGTTATGCAGGTCTAGGCGGGAACGGAGGATCCCACAGTTCTTGCGAATCGGAGCTTGTGGAGGCGGTTATACTCCGCAGATTACGGCAGTGGGCGGGCCCCAAATCCCCATGTGGTCCCGACATCATTGACATGGCGGAATCCCCCATCTAACCCTCCTGGTAGTTATTTGAGCGGCGGCGGCGGCCGGAGGAGGAGGAGATCGGCGGTGGGACGGCGGCGGCGGCGGGAGCAGCGAAGGGGCGGCAGGGATTCTCGGGGCTGTCGGCTGGGGAGGCGTGGGAGACCCGGTGTGTGGCGCGCCCGGAGCCCCGCGTTTCAGCCCCAGGGAAGGTAAGGGATGCGGGAGCGGGAGTCTGGAGGGGACCGGGATCCCAAGTCTCTGCCGCCACTCTCGGCGCGCTGGAAAGCCCCGTCCGGACGCAGAGTCCGCCAAAGTGCGTGCCTGTTCCGGAGCGCTTCGGGAGCGCCGGGCTTCCCGAGGAAAACTTGCCGCCAGAGTGCTGGGGCGCCCTGCGCTGATCTGGGCACCCTGGGAACAGGGGGCCCGGTGTGGGGGGTGCTGGCCTCCGCTTTGGGGTTGCGTCTTACTGGGCTCCGGGCCCCCGCTCATCCACACAGCTGGCCAAGGTTTGGAGGAGGGAAAAAAACGGGTGGATTCTTTCTTGATGGAAAAAAAAAAATCTGGGCAGTGGTTCCCGGGCTCTCCCTCCCCCCTCGTCCTCCCCAGCCTTCCCAGCAGATTTTGTCCGAGGAATCCGCTCCCCCTCCCGGAATCTCCGCGGCAGGAACGCTGCCCAGGAGGGGGAGGGCGGGCGGAGAGCCGAGGAATCTTCGACGTGTCACTTTCTGAGGCCGTAGATTTCCATATGGTGGAGGGAGGAGGGCGGGTGCGCGCCGTGGGGCTGAAGTCGGGCCGCCTCTCCGCGCCAGGCGGGGGCGGGCCGGGACCTCCGACCCGGGGATGCTCGCGGGGAGGGTCCCAAGCCCGAGCCGGCCCCCCCGCCCAGGCCAGGCCTCTCAGGGACACTCCCCGCCTCGCCGCTGGCCACCTCAGTGCGCGCCACGTCCTCCCTCCCCGTCCTGCCCCCCGGGCTCCCCCCGGGCTGGGGGCGGTAACCGGCGGCTGCGGCCGGACTCGGCGAGCCTGGCGGCTGGAAGCTCGGGCGGGGGAGTGGGGCTCGGCGGGAAGGAGCGGGCGACCCGGTGTGTGGGCCAGCGTAGCTCCGGTCAGTCGGTCACCCCGAGGGGCTCCCGGGCCGGGGTGGGGCGGGCCGGCGGAATCTGCGCCCCGAGGCGGCCGGGAGAGGCCGCGCGGACCGTCTGGTGCCCGCGGCTGGGCGGGGGCCGGCCGGCGTGGGAAGGGCTTGTCACTCGGGGCGGAAAGTGGGGCCTCGGGCTGTGCCCGCGAACTTTCCCAAAGGTCTGGTCCCCGCGCCCCATAGGAGCCCAAGCACCCGGGCCTGATGTCCCCGGAGACGGGGCAGGGCCGCCCGGCGGCGCCGTTGGCGGGGAGGCTTCCAGGAGTGCGCGGTTGGAGTTGGAGCTTTTCGAATCTCAACTCCCATCCTTCTATCTTTGACTAAGGGAAGCGATGGCATTTTATCTAGACAGTACCGTTTGCGGACTGCCTTAAAAGTTAAAACTTTTAATTTTTTTCTCATCAGTCCAGCACGTTCTTGAAACAAGATTTGGAATTTGGCCGCAGTGGGCCGACGCCGGGGCCGCAGATTCATACGTTCATCTCTCCATCCTTGTTGGTTTCTAGTCTCCCTCCCCCTCTTCCACCCTGGCTTAATCATATTTTGGAACGGGCGAGGTCTTTTGTTGGGTGGGCACCCCCCTGATTGCTTGTCTGTTTATTTTTTTGATGTGCAGTTAATTTGATTTGAATTTCCTCCAGTTTCCAGGCTTTCGTAGGGAAAGCTAAGGAAGAGGGAATACGCCACCTTTTTTTTTTTTTCTTTTCTTTTCTTCTTCTTTTTTTTTTAATGTGGAGAGAGGTGGGGCATTGGGAAAGGGGAGGCACGGTGGTTGTGGGCAAAGAGTCAGAGGGAGCAGACAGACCCGGAAGAAAAGGAATCTGCTCTGGAATAACACTTTTTTTTTTTTTTTTTTGAGGCTTCTGGCCTCTGGCAAAAACGCTCTGTTCTGATTTCTACTGCCTGAGCTGCTCTTTACTCTCAAGTTAGAGCTGTGACACGGGGCCGGGACTACGCCCGGGGGAAGAGCCCATGCCGCCACGCCAAGAGCAGCCTGTAGCCCTGGTTTTGTGCCTTGTATGGGGGCCAGTGGTTTCCCCTGGTTGGAAGCGGCCTCTGTGGAACCGGCGTTTTGTAAATTTCCTGGCTCCCGGGGAGCAGCTGTTAATGACGGTAAAGTCTTTGGGCTTGCTTTCTGGTCCTGCAAAAGGACCTCACCTGTAAGGTCACTCGCCTCCCTCCACCATATGGAAATTCTCATTTTGTTTAGACATGAGAGGGTCACGCACAAGCTGGCCAAGAATGAGGCATACTTGGTAGAAAGAAAAAGTCTCTAAAAATGGTACTTAAACTCGCATGCGCTTTTAAAGTGTTTTGGTTTATATGCTCCTAAGAGAAAAGAATTCTACATAAAGATAGTGTTCATTTTAAAAGAGATCTTAAAACTGTAAGATATCATCATGGAATAGGAGGTTGTAGCTTCTAATTACAGTATGTACAATTTCAGAAAGATATTCCAGTAACCTTTTAAGACAGACTTTATAAATAGCTCACGTCAGACCATGGGCTATATTGGAGAGCCAGTCTTCTGGGGTTTCTGGAGGAATGGTTGGGATTAGTTAGGAAGCTGGCTCTAGGAGGCTAGGTAGTAGTTTACTCAGTAGGGTTTTGCCTAACATTTCATTTAAAGTGGCAACATTTGATAGTGTCCTTAGAACTGAAAACCTGAAGACCCTCCCAACTTTTCAGTTTTAGGAAAATGAGGCCCAATGAGGGGGAATGACTTGTTCCATGTTTGTGATCTTAGATTAAAATGCAATACTAGATTAATATTTACTCTTTTGGATATCTAATGTGTACTAAGTACTGCATATAGTGGTGGGTGGTTTTTTTTTATTTTAACATTATCTCATTAAAATTCTAATAGTCTTTCAATTTAGGTGATGTTAAGGACATTTTGTAGACAAGGCCTTGAGGTTCATAGAAATTTAGGAACTTGCACATAGAATTTTCTTTGGTGATGGAAATGGTTTTATATCTCTGCTGTCCAGTATGGCAGTCACCAGGCACATGTAACTGTTGTACCATTTAAAATGTGTCCTGTTCAGTAGAAGAACTACATTTTAAATTGTATTTATTTTTAATTATTTTAAACTGCTACTTGTGGCTAGTGGTTAGGTACCCCGATTTTGGGGACTGTAAGTATAACTTTCTTTTCAAATCTGTTTATGTTTAACTGGATCCCATTCCTTTTAAGATTGCCTAGTTCAGTTTTCTTTCTTCCATACCACCAGAAAATGCTTAGATTTAGTTCTTAAGTGGAATTCAAATACCAGATTACCTGTAGCTCAAAAACAAGCAAATAATTGTTTTAAAAATACTTGCCTGTCATAGTAAAAACTGATAGACAAAAACTTTAAATGACATTTTCTGTTTGATTGAAATAACTGCTTATAGGAATTTTTGGTTATTTTCAGTAGTATAATAAAGGAGTATAAGTAGGGAATGGTATGAGAAAATCACTAATAAGTTGAAAAAAACTACCCCCAATATCCATTTACCTGTTCATTGGGTGACTTTTTTTCAAATGTGTTCATTCAGGTAAATAATATTTTAAACCAAATCAGCATTCACTTTTCCTCATCTAGCTGCACGATTAACCTGAAGAATTAAAATCATTGCTTTACATCAAAGAAAGATTCTCTTGGTGGCATATGGTCAAATAGTTTTCTGATAAGTGGATTTAATTTAAATCTTTTGCATTTTAGAATTTATTTGGTAGAAGGAATTTCAACAACTTTCTTACTCCAACTCATTGTTAAAATAAGCATTCATTTATCTGGATTTCATCCATAAATATCCAATAACCCAATACCTTTTTCTTTCCTTTTTTTTTGCCTACTGCTTTCAGGAAAAGACAGATGACAAAATAATCTTTTATTAGAATTTTAAAAACAGTAACTTCCAGATTTGTTATAAATATATGCGAAGCTGCTCTATCTTTCATAGTTATTGTACTGCTCAGGGATAATTGCAGTTCATAATCCTGACCCTAGAGTATTAATGTGATTCTGAAAGACACTAGTAAGTCAGCTTTAAATTGTTCTATATTATTTTAGTGTTGTGTGAATTGCGTGGCCTCCAGCTCTGAAAATTGTAAATTCAACTAAAGGTGAGGCATCAGTTAATTAGACCATTCAGATAGCTGAAAAACCTTTCTATACCCTTTTCTGACGATTGAGATCATAGTTATTGTCAAAGAACCAACATAAGAACCATGTGATAAATAGGATTATAGTGTTCTTGTGAGCGTGACAAATACTGGAAACATGATTTAACTCAGGATGCATAGTTCCATTTTTTGGACATCAAGGTGCTTAATACAAATGAGACATAATTTAAAAGATATTGAAATGATAGGCAAAGATTAGAGATCTCATGGGTCTCCCAAATCTTATATCCCCTAGTGAGGGCCACATCTGATTATCAGTTTGAAATCAGAATAATCTGTCAGGGACTTAATTTACTTCTTAGCTGTGTGTCCTTGATAGATTTCTGAAACTCTCTTAGTCTGTTTCTTCATTTTAGTATAAGGAGAAAACATCTTACCTGTACCATTTTTCAAGTGGTTGTCACAAGGGGTTAATATGAGTCAGTGTATTGAAAAGTGTTTAGCAAAGCCTTGCACAAACTCCATAGTTTATTACATGCAAAGTTTAAAAACTGAGCTGTTCTTAGGGAATTAGTTTGCATGTTTTCAGAGACCTCGTGTTTGGACACTTTGAAAAATGATTCATTTTTTACTTTGTGATGAATGAATGAATAAAATTTCAACCTTTAGATGGCAATTTTATTTTCTCCATATTCTTAATGCCGTAGTTGATTTGTGACCTCTCAAAAATTATATTTCCTTACATGTGGTCCATAGCTGGTTAGCACTGCTGAAGTGGACAAGACAGTCAGCTTGATTCAGAGTCATTCTTGAGGTGGAGGGTAAAAACAGTCTCCTAGAGGAATTTCCAAAATTGAATGATAGAGGCATGGGCTTCAGTCCCTGTATGGTATCTTCAGTTCAGTTGCTCAGTCGTGTCTGACTCTTTGCGACCTCATGAATCGCAGCACGCCAGGACTCCCTGTCCATCACCAACTCCTGGAGTTCACTCAGACTCACATCCATAGAGTCGGTGATGCCATCCAGCCATCTCATCCTCTGTTGTCCCTTCTCCTCCTGCCCCCAACCCCTCCCAGCATCAGAGTCTTTTCCAATGAGTCCACTCTTCGCATAAGTGTGGTATCTCAGTAAGCCTGCTGTCTGAGCTTTCAGTAACTGTAGCTGTGCACCAAGCGTATGCTCAGTCTCTTCTGACTCTGTGACCCCAGGGACTGTAGCCTGCCAGGCTCCTCTGTCCATGGGACTCTCCAGACAAGAATACTGGAATGGGTTGCCATTTCCTCCTCCAGGGGATCTTCTCTACACAGGGATGGAATCCTGCAATACAGGCAGATTCTTTACCACTAGCGCCACCTGGGAAGCCCCAGAACAGGTTCTGGGTTGGGTGAAGTTTGGGGAATAGGATGGAGAATACTGGAGTGGGTTGCCGTTCTCTTCTCCAGGGGATCTTCCCGACTCAGGGATCGAACCTGGGTCTCTTGCCTTGCAGGCAGATTCTTTATCATTTGAACCACCAGGGAAGCCCAGTTATAGCTGAGAATGGGGGGAAAAATCATTTTTGTACAGGGAAATATTTGCAACCTACTGTGTTTTCACTTTGGAAATCACAACGCCTCTTCTTCACTTTAACGAAGTGAAGTTAATACATTCAATGAGAGTTTTTGTGGTAAGATTCAGTTCAGTTCAATCACTCAGTTGTGTCTGACTCTTTGAGACCCCATGAACTGCAGCATGCCTGGCTTCCCTGTCCATCACTAACTCCTGGAGCTTACTCAAACTCATGTCCACAGAGTTGGTGATGCCATCCAACTATCTCATCCTCTGTCATCCCCTTCTCCTCCTGCCTTCAGTCTTTCCCAGCGTCAGGGTCTTTTCCAGTGAGTCAGTTCTTCTCATCAGGTGGCCAAAGTATTGGAGTTTCAGCTTCAGCATCAGTTCTTCCAATGAGTATTCAGGAATGATTTCCTTTATGATGGACTGGTTGGATCTCCTTGCCTGCCAAGGGACTCTCAAGAGTCTTCTCCAACACCACAGTTCAAAAGCATCTTTTTCGGTGCTCAGCTTTCTTTATAGTCCAACTCACATCCATAGGTGACTACTGGAAAAACCATAGGTTTAAGTAGATGGACTTTTGTTGGCAAAGTAATGTCTCTGCCTTTTAATATGCTGTCTAGGTTGGTTATAGCTTTTTTTCCAAGGAGCGAGCGTCTTTTAATTTCATGGCTACAATCACCATCTGCAGTGATTTTGGAGCCCAAAGAAATAAAGTTTTCTACTGCTTCCATTGTTTTTCCATCTATTTGCCATGAAATGATGGGATTGGATGCCATGATCTTCGTTTTCTGAATGTTGAGTTTTAAGCCAGCTTTTTCACTCTCCTCTTTCACTTTCATCAAGAGGCTCTTTAGTTCCTCTTCCCTTTCTGCCATAAGGGTGGTGTCATCTGAATATCTGAGGTTAGTGATGTTTCTCCTGGCAATCTTGATTCCAGCTTGTGCTTCAACCAGCCCAGCGTTTCTCATGATGTACTCTGCATGTATAAGCAGGGTGACAATATACAGCCTTCACGTACTCCTTTCTGATTTGGAACCAATCTGTTATTCATATCCAGTTCTAACTGTTGCTTCTTGACTTGCATACAGATTTCTCAGGAGCAGTGTCAGGTGGTCTGATATTCCCATGTTTTAAAGAATTTTCCACAGTTTATTGTGATCCACACAGTCAAAGGCTTTGGTATAGTCAGTAAAGCAGAAGTAGACTTTTTTTGGAACTCTTGCTTTTTTGATGGTCCAGCGGATGTTGGCAATTTGATCTCTGGTTCCTCTGACTTTTCTAAATCCAACTTGAACATCTGAAAGTTCACGGTTCACATACTACTGAAGCCTGGCTTGGAGAATTTTAAGCATTACTTTGCTAGCATGTGAGATGAGAGCAATTATGCGGTACTTTGAACATTCTTTGCGATTGGAATGAAAACTGAACTTTTCCAGTCTTGTGGCCACTGCTGAGTTTTACAAATTTGCTCGCATATTGAGTATAGCACTTTTCACGGCATCATTTTTTTAGGATTTGAAATAGCTCAACTGTGAGCCTGTTATTTTCAAGTAAACCTTAATTCTCATCCTTGTGCAGCTGCTGGGAATGCAGTTGGGTAATTGAAAATGAAAGTCGCTCAGTCATGTCCGACTCTTTGTGACACCATAGAATTCTCCAGGCCAGAATCCTGGAGTGGGTAGCCGTTCCCTTCTTCAGAGGATCTTCCCAACCCAGGGATTGAACCCAGGTCTCCCACACTGCAGGCAGATTCTTTACCACCTGAGCCACCAGGGAAGCCCCTGGGTAGTTGAGGAGAAGCTTTATTCTTTAGTTGACACTGAATGCCTTTGAATATAGGAAAATATTTGTAAGCACATTTTTTTTTGCCTTAAAATACATAATACTGTATATATAGTATTAATGTGTGTTTTAAAAGGCAGAGCTACTGTGGCTAGACAGAGGCAGGTTTCTGCTGAAGCAAAGTACAGGTTCACTTGGGAGGATGACTTGATGGTTGGTACTTAAGCTTCCTTGGTGGCTCAGTGGCAAAGAATCTGCCTGCTAATGTGGAGGTGCGGGTTTGATCCCTGGGTTGCAAAGATCCCCTGGAGAAGAAATGGTAACCTGCTTTAATATTCTTGCCTGGGAAATCCCATGGACAGAGGAGCCTGGAGGGCTACAGTTCATGGGGTTGTGAAGAGTTGGACACAACTGAGCACGCACGTACTTGAACTCTTTGCAAGGTACAGCCAATGAGAAAGTGAAAGTCAAGTCGCTCAGTCGTGTCCGACTCTTTGGGACCATGGCCTGTAGCCTACCAGGCTCCTCTGTCCATGGGATTTTCCAGGCAATAGTCCTGGAGTGGATTGCCATTTCCTTCTCCAGGGGATCTTCCCAACCTAGGGATCGAGCCCGGGTCACCCGCATTATAGCCAGGCACTTTACCGTCTGAGCCACCAGGGAAGTCCTTACAGCCAATGAAAAGCAGGTCCCTAGTCACAAGCTTACCCAGAGGGGAATTGTTTATGGTGTGGGTTTAGTGTCAAGGATCTGTCCTTGGAGACCAGAGGTATATCGGGGTAGGGGTTGGAACAGAAAGGAGAGGGGAAGTTGGAAGGTTTTTAAACCACCAAGAATAAATCCAGTAAGATAAGACTATAGTGATCATCTATTACAGGTGGGGAAGTTTCTTAATTTAAAAATGTATCAATCCTTGAATCTCTTTAATTGGTCCCTAGTTGAGATATAAAAACACCTGGATTGGAATTTCATTGGCTGATGAAAGGTCCTTGCCGGAACTCACCGTCGGCTCAGTCACTGGCTCCTATTATCTTTTGTTTCTGTAATATTACTACTGCTTGTCAGTTTTCGTATAATTGGAGGGAGAAGATTTTAATGGTGTTGAGCCAAAGCTAGCATAATTTGTGATTCTAGTAAGTTTCCGTTTAAAATGTCCCTTGTATTAAATGATGAAATTTGAGTTTAAAATATAATTATGTAATTTTATTTCATTCACTTGTTTATTACTCAGGAGACACTTATTGAGTTCTAAACTAGGTGCTTAATGAAATATTCTATGCTGTCCTGACTTTTTGCAAATTCAAGACATTTTTCTGTTTACTTACAGGAGTCTTTTGCTCATATTTTTGAGATGTTGTAGAGGGAGCTGTGTTTGCCATCAGACTGCTAGGGCAGGATGTGACAATTTAGTCCTTTGCTCCTATCTGAAATATGAAAAATGTTAACAATTGGAGCACCTATAGGCTGTGTTTAAAACTAAATTTATATAAGAATTAAAGTCTTTTGATACAACCTTGTTTTGACTTTGGAAGATGAACTTTTTTTCTAAAGGCAACCAGTCAGAAAAATTTGTTTAAATTAAGTTGATATAATACAGACTCATAGTGTTCAATTATGAAAAGCTTTCTGTTAAAATAACTATCTGGAAAATTGTCTTCATACATGAGCAAATGTAGTATGTTTGAGAAATAATGGGAGATTCTAAAATCCCAGGAAATAACACAATTTAATTTATTCTTAAGGGGCTCAGTCAGTTTCTCCACAGCTGGTGGGAGAGGGTCTCTGTTAAAAATAATTTCATTGTTCTGGATGTAACTAATTAGGAATTTGCAATTATCCAGGCAAGTCTAAGATAAAGTTTGGCTTACTACTCTATATGAAAAGGTTTTACTGTAACAAGTTTAAATAGATCATAAGAGGAATATTTACTTAATTGGGAGAACAAACCACTTTAAGCATCTTGGAAAAATCAATTTACTTGAAAGCAATGTAAAACTGCAGTATGGGTTGAAAATAGTTCTACTACTGGGCTTTTTCATAGAGGTGTAGGACTGCCATGAGATAAATAGCAATTTATTCAGTACTGTCACATGAACTAGGAATAGTAGAAGTATATTTTTGTATACAAAATAAGTCATAACAGGAAGCAAATGTCCACCTCCCCATTTCTCATCCTTCTCCCACCAGTAGAGCCCCAGATATGCCTGTTGATTTGCTTTGAATGTTTTCTGTTGATATTTGTTTTGCTACTTGTTGTCTCCTCCTGTAAGCACTTGATGGTGGATTGGTGACAGCAGGTGTTAAAGGCTTAAAACATCATTATTGCTTTTAACGGCCCATCTCTTCCTCCATATGGGATTGGGCAAAATTGTGGAAAGCCTGCCAGTGGTATTTAGGTAAGTTTATTATAAATCTTTCCCTTCTACTTTTACTAAAGCAAGGCCTTCCTGAACAGCTTAGTTCCAGGTATTTTGTGAACTGACCCCCAAGAAAAGTAAATTAAAAAAATATATATTTAAAAATATTTATATTGACTTATTCAGACATGAGGTTTTCAAATATTTGACTTTTTAGAGTTCAGACTGACCAGTTTTTATGGTACAAGTTGTAAATGTAGGATCCTCAGTATGCTTTTAGGGTATTATGCTCCTTTTTTATCTTATATTGAAAAAAAATTTAAAAATACATTTTATATTTTCTATTATTTAAGTCACTTAAGAGAAAAATGTTAAAAGTCATTAGATATTACTGTTCCTCATTTTTCTGTCTTTCTTGTACCAGGAAAAAAAAAATCCAATTTAGGGTAATAAAGGTAAATGTTAACCTGAATTAGTGAATCAGAGAATACTTCAATATGTTGAATTGGAACACTAGTATATTGCTGTTGGGAATATACAAAGGTACAGCTGCTGTGGAAAATAGTTTTGTGGTTTCTCAAAAAGGTAAATATAGAATCACCTAGCAATTCCATTCCTAAGTATGTACCCCAAATAACTGAAAGCAGGGACTCAAACAGATGCTTGTATACCACTGTTTATACTAGTATTATTTAGAATATCTAAAAGGTGAAAAAAAGTCAGATGTCCATTCACAGATAAATGGATAAACATAATGTGGTCTATACATAGAGTGAAATATTATTCAACCATAAAAAGGAATGAAATTCCAATACATGCTACTGAGTTGAGCCTTGGAAACATTCAGTTCAGTTCAGTTAGTTGCTCAGCCGTGTCCGACTCTTTGCGACCCCATGGATCCCAGCATGCCAGGCCTCCCTGTCCATCACCAGCTCCCGGAGTTCACTCAGACTCACGTCCATTGAGTCCGTGATGC
>SJXQ01005157.1:267614-352940 GCA_006408695.1 Aepyceros melampus | reverse complement strand
TGTTTTATAGCATAGCAATATTGCCTACACTTGGCCTCTGTTCACCTGTGCCAAACAGAAACATGAAGACATATATTTGAATAAAGCAGAAAAGAATAGCTTTATTGTTTTGCCAGGTAAAGGGGGCTGGCATGGGATAATGTCCTCAAGACTGTTTGTCCCACCCTGAGGGGCTAGTGAAGAGTCTTATAGTGTTCAAGGAGCAGTGTGGTCAGCTCATGGATGTTCTTCTGATTGATTAGTGGTGAGATAATTGAGAGCTAGCATCATCAACCCTCTGGTTCCAAATGGTCTGGGCTTATATGCTTGTGCACAGCCTACAGTTAATTTCTCTCACCTGGTGAGGGTTTCAGTACCAACAAAACATCTCAAAGGACATGTTGTTAGAAGTTATCTGACATGGGTTAGAATTTATCTATAGTCCTTAAGGCATAACTAAAAGTTCTTGACTTTGTTTAGTGGTTAAAATATTACTAGTTTGTCTTGCTTGACTATTTTCCTTTCTGCATTTTCTCACTTCTTTAATTACATTTATTCAGATTTTCTACAGACAAAAGGCATGTGGAAGACATGCATGGGAGTCTATTCTGGGAAGTAAGGCCTCATAGGGCCTTGCTTGGTTACAGTAATAGTAACTGAAATATATCAAACATTTTTTCCTGATAAATATAGTGTTTTATTTACCATTTTATAAGTATCCTTTCTTTCACTTTGATTCATATTGAACTCATTTGATGAAACTGAGAAGGTAACATATATCTTTGTTTTATATTCAAGTATGTAACACTGCCCTAGTTTTACTTTTGAATATTTAATATTTTTTTCTATTAAAATCAGACTTGTGGTTTGTAGATTCTCACTTCTGTTTCTTTGATCTCAGTTTTTATTCATGAACTAATGTCACACTGGTCTAACGCTATAGAAGAATATTTTAACATCTTTTTAGGGCTAGGGCTCTCTCATTTCTCTGCCAAAGCACAATAAGCTGAGTGAATCCCATCCATTTATTTTTCCAGTACATGTTGTCAAAAAGAGTCTACATAATGCTTTATAATTGTCTTATAAGTAGTAGAAAAATCAATTAAAATATTAATAAATAGAAAAATAAGAAAATTCGGGGCTTACACAAACTTACAGTAGTTAGATTCATATCAATTTATATTAATGTAGTCCAAAAAGTAATTCTCTTGAGGAAAATAATCATTTCCTTGTTGCATCAATCTCATGTAATTTGAAGGATAATAAAATGGGGCAATGCATATAAATTGCTTATGAGTGCATAGTACATGAGTATTCAGCCCCATATATTAGGCTATGTCTAGTACTATCATCAATATTATTATCCATGTGTATGTGTAACCACTGCAATATTTTTGCTTAAGCCAGCATGATACTTGTAGAAATGAATCATATAAGATAGATTACATCAAATATACATTATTTTTCCAATATGATTTGATTCTTAAATATCAACAGCATCTAATAAATTTAACTGTTATTTGAACATCTTTGTATACTAGTTTTGACAATTTAGTTACCACATTGCACCCTTTTCTAAGCCTGGATTGTTGTCTCATTTAATACCCTACCTAATTGCATTGTTTAACTGGTGTCATGATTTGCATGTGCTAATTCCTCTCACAGAGTCTCATTCCCCTCATTTCTAGATCTGATCACAGGCAGTTGAAAATTTTTCAGATTTTTCTTTTCTCATAGTTTGATTAGTGACTCAACAAGCAATTACATTGGAGAAGGCAATGGACCCCACTCCAGTACTCTTGCCTGGAAAATCCCATGGACAGAGGATCCTGGTAGGCTGCAGTCCATGGGGTCGCTACTAGTCGGACACGACTGAGCAACTTCACTTTCACTTTTCACTTTCATGCATTGGAGAAGGAAATGGCAACCCACTCCAGTGTTCTTGCCTGGAGAATCCCAGGGATGGGGGAGCCTGGTAGGCTGCTGTGTATGGGGTCGCACAGGGTCGGACACAACTGAAGCGATTTAGCAGCAGCAGCAGCAAGCAATTACATTCTTATAATTTTTATCACTAAAACATTATTTCTCTCAAATAAGTCTGAGGATTACTTATCAAAATTATTCTTCCCATATTAACAGCAATATAATTTAGAATTTATTTCTTCAGAAAACACAGATATTCCCCTCTTTCTAGATCTGATCACAGGCAGTTGAAAATTTTTCAGATTTTTCTTTTCTCATAGTTTGATTAGTGACTCAACAAGCAATTACATTGGAGAAGGCAATGGACCCCACTCCAGTACTCTTGCCTGGAAAATCCCATGGACAGAGGATCCTGGTAGGCTGCAGTCCATGGGGTCGCTACTAGTCGGACACGACTGAGCAACTTCACTTTCACTTTTCACTTTCATGCATTGGAGAAGGAAATGGCAACCCACTCCAGTGTTCTTGCCTGGAGAATCCCAGGGATGGGGGAGCCTGGTAGGCTGCTGTGTATGGGGTCGCACAGGGTCGGACACAACTGAAGCGATTTAGCAGCAGCAGCAGCAAGCAATTACATTCTTATAATTTTTATCACTAAAACATTATTTCTCTCAAATAAGTCTGAGGATTACTTATCAAAATTATTCTTCCCATATTAACAGCAATATAATTTAGAATTTATTTCTTCAGAAAACACAGAAATATATGTGTGTGGTATAGAATTTGTCCTGAAAATGCATAAAAATTATAAGCAGCAGAGAGTCTATATTTTATCCTCTAGACCAGACTTCTAAGCAAAGAAAAAATCTGGAGACAAAGAGGATCATTATAATGGTAATAAAAGCAATCCCCCAGGAAGACATAATCAACTTACCTCTGTATACATCAAACAGAGCTTCACAATAAATAAAGGAAAATGATAGAATTTAAAAGAGAAAAAAATCATAATTATAATTGACAGAATTACTCAGCAGACAGTCAGCAAGGAAATAAAAGACCTGAAAACACAATCAATAGGACCTAACTAACATATATACAATATTCTACCAAAAAGCAGCAGAATGCACATCTGTTTCAAGTGGCATGGAATATGGAATATTTATTAAGATATACCATATCTGGGATTATGAAATATATCTCAAAATTTTTTTAAAAGCTATTATAGAATGAGTTAACTATTATGTAATCAAAGTAGAAATTAAAAATACAAAGACAATAGTAAAATACTAAGCTTGTGGAGATTAAACAATGTAGTTGTAAATAATTCAATAGTAAAGATAAAATCTTAATGGACATTTTTAAAAATTTACAGAAAAGAACATCAAAATAAGTAGTATGCAGTTAAAGCAGTGTTGAGAGAGAAATTTGCAGCATTAAATTTTCATATTAGAGACAAGGAAATGGAAATAAAAATAACCCAATAACAAATAAAAATAACCCAATTTTTCTCCCATGAAACAAACAAATATATATATATATATATATATATATATATATATATTTATAGGGAGAACAAAGTAAGCCAAATGCAAAAAGAAAAATTAAAATCAATGAAACTGAAAATAGTAAAATGATAAAGAAAAATCAGTGATAAAAAGCCAGTTCTCTGAAAAAGGTGACAACAAAAATGATGAGCCTCTTTAAATGACAAAAATGAAAAAAAGGGAAGATATTAGTGGCCTAAATCAGGAATGAAAAAGGAGATATAACTAGCTGTTAATTATAGCCATTAATAGATAGCCAAAGATATTATAGTCATTAATAACAGAGATAAAATGGAATGACTATAAACTTGGAAGAAATAGGTCTATTTTTCTGTGAAAGCCAGAAACTACAAAAATTCTGCTAAATTGGGATAGATAGTCTCAACATCTATAAAATAAATAGAATAAATAATTTAAAACTCCAACAAAATAAATCTATAGATCCATTGGAGAATTCTAATAAACATACTTGAAAAAACTAAAATTTCAATTATATACAATTTCTTTCAGAAATTATAAAAGGACATAATTTTTGTCAACTCATGTGGCATTAGTATTATACTGATTCCAGAGACAAAGGTAACACAAGAGAAGAAAGCTATAGATTAATACAGAGATAAGAATCTTGAACAATACTCTAGCAAACCAAATCTGGCATCATACAGGAAAAAAAGTTTATATACAATAACCAAGTGAAATTTACTCTCAATATGCAAGGTTGTTTCAACTCTAAAATCAAACAATGCAATAAATTATATCAATAATTAAAGAAGAAAAAAATTATGACTATATCAATTGACACAGAAAGGCATATAAAAAAGTCAGTACCCATACATGATTTTTTAAATTCTAGCAGGTTAGAGATAAAAATGCATTACAGCAACCTGATAAATAGTATCTACAAAACAAAATAACTATAACTGTGTCTTTTTTTTTTTTCTTTTAGAGGAACCCTTACTCAATTGAATGAGTCATAGAGTATTTCATGATATTGAAGTTTTGTTTTGTTTTGTTTAACTTTTTTCAAATTATTTTTTAATTGAGAAAAATTGCTTTACAATGTTGTATTGGTTTCTGCTGTAAAACAACATGAATAAGCCATAATTATGCATATATGCTCTCCTTTTTGAACCTCCTTCCTCTACTCCATCCCAATCCTCTAAACAGTCATAACATTGGATTCAGTAATGATGATAGAAATGATATTAAGGTAAATTAGTTCTTAATAATGACTTCTGATAATCTCCTGTAATTATCATAGAAGGCTAACACAGTTCCTTTTCACTGATTTCAATCCGAAAAGACACTTTTCAATAAATTCTGAAACACATATTTATTTACCACCACATTATTTCCTGAAAGTAATTTATCTTTTAGTTCATAAATATATGCCCAAATATTTATGACTGAACTAAATGATAATTGGGATTTCATTTAAACCAGTTTAGGAGAGTGAGAGTTTAAAGAGATTAAAGGAGGCACAAGATATGAGAATTTATTAGCCTGGTGCAAAAGTAATTGCCGTTTTTGCATTGTTGAAATTTGCCATTTGATACTGGACTACATTCTAAGTAAGTGTGGTTACATTGTACATCATTTTAATGCACATTTTTCACTCTTTTTTTTTTTGCTAATGACATTGCTTGCTGTTTATTTTATATTTACAGTATGGAAATGATGTTAGGCAAAAAGCAAAGTTGAGTGATATTCTTTAAAATGAATCATAAAGCATCAGAGATAACATCAACAGTGCATTTAACCCAGGAACATACAGTGCAGTGGTGGTGAAGAAGTTTTGCAAAGGAGATGAGCACCTAGAAGATGAGGAGTGTAGTGGCTGGCCACTGGAAGTTAACAACGACCAATGAGAGCAATCACAAAGCTGATCCTCATAGCTACACAAGAAGTTGCTGAAGAATTCAGCAAGGACCATTCTATGATCATTTAGCATTTGAAGCAAATTGGAAAGGTGAAAAAGCTTGATAAGTGGAGGCCTCATGAGCTGACTGCAAATCAAAAAAATCAGCATTTTGAAGTGTCATATTCTTATCCTATGTAACAACAATGAACCATTTCTTGAGTGATGAAAAGTGGATCGTACATGATAACTGGCAACAACCAACTCAGTGGTTAGACTGAAAAGAAGCTCCTAAACACTTCCCAAAGCCAAATTTGCACCAAAAAAACAAAACAAAAAAAAAGTTCATGGTCACTGTTTGGTAGTCTGCTGCTGATCTGATCCACCACAGCTTTCTGAATCTAGCCAAAACCATTTCATCTAAGAAGTATGCTCAGCAAATTGATGAGATGCAATGAAAACTGCAAGGCCTGAAGCCAGCATTGGTCAACAGAATGGGCCCAATTCTTCTCCATGACAACGCCAGATCACACATTGTACAACTAACACTTTAAAAGTTGAATGAATGGGGCTATAAAATTTTGCCTCATCCACCATGTTCACCTGACCTCTTACTAGAGCAGTTACTACTTCTTCAAGCATCTCGACAACTTTTTGAAGGGAAAACACGTCCACAACCAGCAGGATGCAGAAAATGCTTTCCAAGTCTTTGCCAAATCCTGAATCATAATTTTTTTATTCTATGAGAATAAGCAAACTTAATTTCTAAGCAAAAATGTTTGATTATATATTTTGATTAATAAAAATTAATTTGAGTCTAGTTAAAATGATTCAGAATTCATGGTCCAAAGCTAATTGTGCTTGCAACAACATAATGATTGTTGAAGATAGAACATTTTGGTATCTTTATTGTTGTTGTTTGGTTGCCAAGTTGTGTCTGACTTTCTGTGTGCCATGATCTGCAGCACACTGGGGTCCCTGTCCCTCACTGTCCCCCAGAGTTTGCCCAAGTTCATTGTCCGTTGAATCAGTGATACCATCCAGCCATCTTATTCTTTGTTGCCCCTTCTCCTTCTGCCTTCAATCTTTCCCAGCATCATTGTCTTTTCAAATGAGTCAGCTGTTCCCATTAGATGGCCAAAGTATTGGAGCTTCAGCTGCAGCATCAGTCCTTCAATGAGTATACGGGACTGATTTCCTTTAGGACTGATTTGTTTCATCTCCCTGCTGTCCAAGGGACTTTCAAGAATCTTCTCCAACACCACAGTTCAAAAGCATCAATTCTTTAGCGCTCAGCTTTCTTTATAGTCCAACTCTCACATCCATACACGACTACTGAAAAATATGTAGCTTTGACTATACAGACTTTTATTGGCAACGTAATGTCTCTGCTTTCTAATACACTGTATAGATTTGCTATAGCGTTCCTTCCAAGCAGCAAGTGTCTTTTAATTTCATGACTGCAGTTACCATCTGCAGTGATTTTGGAGTCTAAGAAAATAAAGTCTGTCACTGTTTCCATTGTTTCCCCATCTATTTGCCAGGGAGTGATGGGACAGGATGCCATGATCTTAGTTTTTTTGAATGCTGAATTTTAAGCCAGCTTTTTCACTCTCCTCTTTACCTTCATCAAGAAATTCTTTAGTTCCTCTTCACTTTCTGCCATTACAGCTGTATCATCTGCATATCTGAGATTGTTGATGTGTCTTTCGGCAATCTGAATGCCAGCTTGTGATTCACCTAGCCCAACATTTCATGTAATGTTCTCTGCATATAAGTTAAATAAGCAGGGTGATAATATACAGCCTCGACATACTTCTTTCCCAATTTGGAAACAGTCCATTGTTCCATATCCAGTTCTGTTGCTTCTTAACCTGCATACAGGTTTCTCAAGAGGCAGGTCAGGTGGTCTGGTATTCTCATCTCTTGAATAATATTCCACAGTTTGTTGTGATCCACATAGTCAAAGGCTTGGTATAGTCAATGAAGCAGAGGTAGATGTTTTTCTGGAACTCTCTTGCTTTTTTGATGATCCAACAGATGTTGGCAATTTGATCTCTGGTTCCTCTGCCTTTTCTAAATCCAGTAAATTCTAAATTCTTGTCCATAGTAGTAGATATAATGGTCATCTGAATTAAATTTTCCCATTTCTGTACATTTTAGTTCACTGATTCTCAAGATGTTGATGTTCACTTTTGCCATTTCCTGTTTGACCATGTCCAATTTACTTTGATTCATGGACCTAACATTCCAGGTTCCTATGCAATACTGTTCTTTACAGCATTTGATTTTACTTTCATCACACATTCACAACTATTTTTTTCTGCTTTTGCCAAGCTGTTTCATTCTTTCTGAAGCTATTAGTGGTTGCCCTCCGCTCTTCTCTAGTAGCATATTGGACACCTTCCAAACTGGGGGTTGGGGTTGGGGGTGTGTGTTGTCTTTCAGTGTTATACCTTTTTGTCTTTTTATACAGTTCATGAGGATCTCATGGAAAGACTACTGGAGTGGTTTACCATTCCCTCTTCTAGTGGATCATATTTTGTCAGAAATTTCCAAAATGTTCTATCTTGGTTGGCCCTGTGCAGCATAGCTCATAGCTTCATTGAGTTGCACAAGCCTCTTAACCAAGACAAGGAAGTGATCTATGAAGTATTTGAGTATCCTACATTAATTTATATATTTATCTATATTTAAATTTCTATAGCAAACTATTTAGACATTACAGATACAAATAAATGTATTTAGCATCATGTTAAGACATAATGAACAGGGTTAAAATTAAAAAGAACGAAGTCATATCATATAAAAATTAATATATTAACTTGACCTTGAAAACAGTAAGAATTTCATCTGTTTGCATAAGTCATAATGGATAAAATGATGAACAGCTGTATTTCATTTGAATAAAGACAATGTGGTAATAATGTAGAAATGAAGAGAGGATTGGTATTACCTTATTCTTGTAAAACAGCTTTTCTATTCATTTATTCATCAATTTACTTAAAACATAAAATTTCACTATTTTTCCCATTAATCTCACCACCTTCCTCTGGCAATCATCAATCTGTCTTCGGCGTCAATAAGCTTGGTTTTATATTTATTTATTTTTAGATTCCACATATAAAACATATCATACAGTATTTATCTTTCTCTACCTGGCTTATTTTACTTAATACAATGCCCTCTAGGTTCATCCATGTTGTCATAAAATGTAAGATATCATTCTTTTCTATGGCTGAATGATATTCCTTTATATCTATACATAGATATACTTTTTTATTAATTCATCCATGAATGGACAATTTTTTATATTCACATTGAATGTGGGAATATGTACTTTTTTTGAGTTAGTGGTTTTCTTTCCTGTGGATTAATAACCAGAAGTTCCACTTCTGGTTCATATTAGTTCTAGTTTTAATTTTGGAGGGAAACTCTGTACTGTTTTCCATAGAGGCTGCACCAGTTTACATTCTCACTAACAGTGCACAAGTGTTTCCTTTTCTCCAAATACTTGCCAACACTTGTATTTCCTGTCTTTGATAATACCATTCTGACAGGTGTGAGTAACATCTCACTGTGGTTTGATTTGCATTTCCCTCATAATCAGTGATGTTCAGTAACTTTTCATGTTTCTATTGGTGATCTAAATGTTGTCTTTGGGAAAATGTCTATTCAGATTTTCTGTCAGTTTTTAAATAAAATTACTTAGTTTCCTTTTGAATTATATGAGTTCTTTATATATTTTGGAGATTAGCCCCTTATCATATATATCATTGCAAATATTCTCTCCCAGTTAGTTGGCTGTCTTTTCATTTCATTATGATTTCCTTTGCTGTGCATAAGCTTTTGGGTTTAATGAGGTACTACTTATTTATATTTGCTTTTGTTGATTTTGCCTTTGGTCTCAGAATCAAGAAATCACAGTCAAAATCAATGTCAAAGAGTTTACCACCTATATTTTCTTCTAGATGTTTCATGGTTTCAGGTCTTACATCCAAGTTGTTAATCCATTTGAGTTAATTTTTCTCTATGGTATAAAATTTCCTCATTATATTCTTGGCTCCTTTGTGATAAATTAATTTACCATATATGCATGGGCTTATTTCTGAGTTTTCTATTATATTCCATTGATATATGCATCTGTTTTATGTCAGTAATATATTGTTTTAATTAATATATCTTCACAATATAGTTTGAATTCAGAGAATATAACACCTCCAGCATTATTCTTTCTCAAGGCTGCTTCAGCTATTCAGGGTCTTTTTCAGTTCTATACAGATTTTAAGTTTGTGTGGTTACTTCTGTGAAAAATGCTATTGGAAGTTTTATAGGTTGCATTGAGTCTGTATATTGCTTTGGGTACTATGGACATTTAACAATATTTATTCTTCTAATTCATGAGGAATATCTTTTCATTTATTTGTGCCTCTTCAGTTTATTTATTTAATATCCCATAGTTTTCAATATCAATCTATTGGTCTTTCAGCTCTTTAGTTAAACATATTTCTAGGTTTTTTGTTTTGTTTTTACTTTTTTGATGTTATAAATGGGATTTTTTTGGTTAACTTTTCTTTCTGATAGTTAATTATTAGTGTATAGAAATGCAACTCACTTTTGCATATTAATTTTGTTTCCTGTAACTTTACTGAGTTGATTATTAGTTTTAACAGTTTTGATGGAGTCTCTAGTTACATAGCATCATGTCATCAGCAAATAGTGACAGTTTTATTTCTTCTTTTTCTAATTTGAAATCTTTTTTTTTCTTTCTTGTGACTAATTGCTCTGGATAGGAATTCCAATACTACACTGAATAAGAGTGGTGATAGTGAGCGTTCTTATATTCTTCCTAATCTTAAAAGGAAAGCTTTCATTTTTCATTGTTGAGTGTGATGTTAGCTGTTGGCTTGTCTTAAATGGCCTTTTATATTTTGGGGTGCTTTCCTTTTATACCCACTTTATTGAGAGTATTTATCTCAAAATATTGATTGTCAAATATTTTTTAGATGATCATATGATTATTTTCTTTTGTTTTGTTACGTGATATGACACACTGATTGATTTGCAAACTTTGCTTCCTTAGAGTAAATTCTACTTGATCGTGGTGCTTGATCTCCTTAGCGTATTGCTAAATTTCTTTTGCTATAATTTTTTGAAGATTTTTGCTTCTATGTTCATCAGGGATATTTGTCTGTAATTTTCTTTTCTTGTGGCCTTCTTGTCTGGCCAGTATCATTTTTTAATGATTAAAAAATAAATATATTTCCCATATATTGGGGACAAGAGAAAGCTGGCCACCCTCTCCTTATTCACCATAGGTTTGGAAGGTCTAGACACTGAAATAAGGAAAGAAAAATAAATTTTAATACAATTTGGAAAAGAAGAAAGGCAACTATATATGCAGATATAAATATTTACATACAGTATAACAACTATCCTAAATGACCAAAAAAAAAAAAAAACAGGAAACCTAGCAAAATGAAGTTAGTTCAGTTGGCCACAGTATACAGATCAAAATACAATCAATCAATTTCTGTAGACCAACACTAACAGACAGAAACTGAAATATTTAGATATAATAAATAATTGCACCAAAAAATAAAATACCTAATCATACATTTAATAGCCCATACATAAAATCTATATACTGATAATTACAAAAGGCTAATGAAAGAAATCAAAAATATAAATAAATGGAGAGACATACAGTGTTCTTGGACAGGAAGGCTGAACATAGGAAAGATGTCAAATTGGTCTAGAGATTTAATAAAATTCTTATCAATATTCTAACAAACCTATCCTAGAATAATTGTAATAGTCTTAACCTTGTCAAAAAAAAAAAAAAAGGAGGAGGGGAGAACTTACTTTACACAATCTTGAGTTCAGTTCAGTAGCTCAGTCATGTCCGATTCTTTGCGACCCCATGAATGGCAGCACGCCAAGCCTCGCTGTCCATCACATCTCTCCGTGCTGACTCAAACTCGAGTCGGTGATGCCATCCAGCCATCTCATCCTCTGTTGTCCCCTTCTCCTCCTGTCCCCAATCCCTCCCAGCATCAGAGTCTTTTCCAATGAGTCAACTCGTTGCATGAGGTGGCCAAAGTACTGGAGTTTCAGCTTTAGCATCATTCCTTCCAAAGAACATCCAGGGCTGATCTCCTTCAGAATGGACTGGTTGGATCTCCTTGCAGTCCAAGGGACTCTCAAGAGTCTTCTCCAACACCACATTCAAAAGCATCAATTCTTCAGTGCTCAGCTTTCTTCCTAGTCCAACTCTCACATCCATACATGACCACAGAAAAAACCATAGCTTGACTAGATGGACCTTTGTTGGCAAAGTAATGTCTCTGCTTTTGAATATTCTATCTAGGTTGGTCATAAGTTTTCTTCCAAGGAGTAAGCGTCTTTTAATTTCATGGCTGCAGTCACCATCTGCAGTGATTTTGGNCAGATGGACCTTTGTTGGCAAAGTAATGTCTCTGCTTTTGAATATGCTATCTAGGTTGGTCATAAGTTTTCTTCCAAGGAGTAAGCGTCTTTTAATTTCATGGCTGCAGTCACCATCTGCAGTGATTTTGGAGCCCAGAAAAATAAAGTCTGACACTGTTTCTATGTTTCCCCATCTATTTCCCATGAAGTGATGGAACCAGATGCCATGATCTTCATTTTCTGAATGTTGAGCTTTAAGCCAACTTTTTCACTCTCCTCTTTCACTTTCATCAAGAGGCTTTTTAGCTCCTCTTCACTTTCCGCCATAAGGGTGGTGTCATCTGCATATCTGAGGTTTTTGATGTTTGTCCCGGCAATCTTGATTCCAGCTTGTGCTTCTTCCAGTCCAGCATTTCTCATGATGTACTCTGCATATAAGTTAAATAAGCAGGGTGACAATATACAGCCTTGATGTACTCCTTTTCCTATTTGGAAAGAGTCTGTTGTGCCATGTCCAGTTCTAACTATTGCTTCCTGACCTGCATACAGGTTTCTCAAGAGGTAGGTCAGGTGGTCTGGTATTCCCATCTCTTTCAGAATTTTCCACAGTTTATTGTGATCCACACAGTCAATGGCTTTGGCATAGTCAACAAAGCAGAAATAGATGTTTTTCTGGAACTCTCTTGCTTTTTCCATGATCCAGCGGATGTTGGCAATTTGATCTCTGGTTCCTCTGCCTTTTCGAAAATCAGTCTTAAAAGTCCACAATTACTTTTAATAGTTACTTGTTTTTGATAAATCTTCTGCTAGCATATATGCAGCTGATAATGATCTATTGTAATGGTAAGGCTTATTTTGTATTTACAAATATTAAGATTTTTTGGGGGGATCTCAAATCATTTACTTGTGCTAGTAACCGAGAAAAAAGAACAAGTTTGAATTTCATATCTTATTTCTCCACACCATTCTCAGAGTTCTTCATCGGCTGGCATTATTTATTCATTGATTTCTGTGTGTGAAGCATCACGCTGAGGATGATTTGGAAGTGAAAAAATGCTGAGATTAGGAAATGTAATAATGGTTCAGAATATTGACAACCAAGAGGTGGTAGTTTATCACTTGCTAGATGGCAATATAGAAACAAATTCTGGCTAAGACTGACTGCTGATCACAAGGAGCTTATTATTAAAATGGCAGAAAGGATTGCAAGAGTATAATCAATTCTATCACAGACATATGGTAATTACAAGTTACAGCTCCAAAGAAGGGCTATTTAACCAGAGAGGACATGGGGCAACAGGGTAAGGAGGGAGAAGGCCAGAGGGAGGAGAATGATAAGAAAGGCCCTTAGGAGAGCCTTCATTTAGAAGGAGGACGAGTTGACAGTGCTTTCAAAAGAGAGCTATTGTCATTCAGCTCCAGACCAAGCTGGGTGCAAGCTGATTCAGTGTTTGCAGTGCAAGACCTGTATCTGTGCAGAATACATATAGGGAATACAGAGGCATGTTAAAGGTATGCATGTGTCTGTGAGCTTCTGTGTGTGTGCACATGTGTTTGTGTATCTGGTGACTCTTGAAAGTTAGGCTATTGAATTTAAAGTTACACGTAAAGATTATATTTTTCTTCAAGAAGCTGAAAACCAAAGCTATTTTGGAGACCTATGGTGTACAATATAAGGGGAGAAAAAAAAGAAGTGTGAAAACTTGATTCAACAGGAAGGCAGTCAAGGATGCACTGGTTTTAGTCTGAAATGCAAATATAAAAAGTGCTACTAAGTGTTTTTGAGTGTGTGTGTGTTTGTTTCAGCTTTAGATCTCAGAATATATGACACTGTCAAAAATAAATAATAAGGTCTCTGAGAAAGAAATATACTAGAAACTTCGTCACTAGAGTAGCTAAAACATACAATATACAAAATGTGATTATAAAGTAAAACTAATTCTCAGTTCAGTTCAGTCGCTCAATAAAGCGTCTGCCTGCAATGCAGGAGACCCGGGTTCGATCCCTGGGTAGGGAAGATCCTCTGGAGAAGGAAATGGCAACTCACTCCAGTATTCTTGCCTGGAAAATCTCATGGATGGAGCCTGGTAGGCTACAGTCCGTGGTCGGACACGACTGAGCGACTTCACTTCCTACTTCCTTCACACTGAAGCATACCAGGCTTACCTACCTGTCCATCACCAACTCCCAGAGCATGCTCAAACTCATGTCAGTTGAGTTGGTGATGCATCCAACCATCTCATCCTCTGTCTAAACTAATTCTAGAATCTATATAGATTTTTTTTTTTAGTTTATAGTCACTTTGACAACTTAAACTCTATGCAGGTGGACATCTCTTTAGATAATAGTTTTCTGAAAATACATATATGAAAAATGTGCTGGTAAATCCTATTAATAATTGAACTGTTTTCTCTTTCTTTTCCTTTTGTTCTCTCCTTTTCTTCCTCCCTCCCCCACACCTCTCCTTTTCTCTCATTTTCTCCCTCTCTGTTTTTTGCATGTTTTATGAAGATTATTTTCCTATTTTGGTTTTTACATCAAAATCTATAGATTAGAACTATTTCTTTAAAAAGAATTGCCATTATTTACCATTTTTAGTTGCAATTTAACTTCTGGTTGTGTGAGAGGGTAATTACATTGGGAGGAAGTAACTCTTTGCTTCCAAAGAAAAGTTTGCTGAAGAAATAATTCTACAAAGTTAAAGGGACACATACCTATTAAAGCAATGAATAAACATTTGTTGAACATTTTTTACAGAACAGCCATGATGCACAGGGAAAATATTGTAAGCAGAATAGTTAGTTGTCTGCCCTCATGTAACGTGCCTCTAGCAAGATATTCTGGATAATCCAAAAAAATGATACAGTCTAGTATCTATTTTTAGAATTTGTAAATCGCTAGTTTTCTAAAAATTATCCCACTCTTTCATCAAATAAAATTAGACAGTGAAAAGAGAGATCAGAATTTTCTGGTTCACACAACTGTAGCCAAATATATCTCATGGGCGGAGGAGCCTGGTAGGCTGCAGTCCATGGGGTCACTGAGGATCGGACATGACTGAGCGACTTCACTTTAACTTTCCACTTTCATGCATTGGAGAAGGAAGTGACAACCCACTCCAGTGTTCTTGCCTGGAGAATCCCAGGGACAGGGGAGCCTGGTGGGCTGCCATCTCTGAGGTCGCACAGAGTCGGACACAACTGAAGCAACTTAGCAGCAGCAGCAGCAGCAATCTATCATTAAAGAGCAGCAGGATTAGAACTCTGTGTAGGTGCCTGCACAGAATTTTTTGCTTCTAGGAAGCATCTCCTCCTGACTCCCATGTTTCCTGCCCACGGCCCACCACTAGGCCATGTAATATCCTCTGGAAAAGAAGCAGCTCACTACCAGAGTTCATACTGGGGGACTGGATATCAATCTCTTTACTCACTCCATGCCACACTTACATGAAGTGCAGCTATTGGGTATGGCTATTAAATGCAATATGTAGCCAGAATGCTTTTTATGATAGGGAAAAGCACTGAATTTCTGAGATCAGCCATAACAGAGATCTAAAGTGTATCTTCCAAACCACCAAAAAGGGAATATAGACATCATTTAATACAAACATTAGAAATTAAGTCTTTAAAACTTGCCTCTGGCAACTGGTTCTACCTCACGTGGCAATACATCACGTAAGCTGAAGTGTTTTGGTGATGTATTGCTCTAATCCATCCCAGCAAGTGCACTCTGAGAGCATATTAGTGCAATACATCATCACTGGGGGAGATTGTGGTGCTCACATAGCAGTCTGGCCCGGAGGGTACAGAGCAAGCATGGGGATCCCCTGATGTAGCAGCTTCCCAGCGATCAAAGCCAGGATGTGTCACAATATGTGGGCTCTGAAAGGAACCTAGGATCGCTGTTGGCTGTCAGCAAATATTAAATAAAAGTCCAGAGGACTATAGTCTCATCATCAGTGTGTTCAACAGCACAGTCGGATAATTCACTTTGTGCCATTCCCATCCGGAAACTACACTTTTTGCTTGATTTTGCAACTCAGAGGTTAAAGCATCTGCCTGCAATGCAGAAGACCTGGGTTCAATCCCTGGGTCGGGAGGATCCCCTGGAGAAGGAAATGGCAACCCACTCCAGTATTGCCTGGAGAATCCCATGGGCGGAGGAGCCTGGTGGGCTATAGTCCATGGGGTCACAAAGAGTCGGTCGGACACGACTGAGCGACTTCACTTTTTTTCACTCAAGGTGAAGTTAATATTTGGGTTTCTCTCCTGGTAGATACTAGGAGACCTGAGAGAACTAGAGCAAGATGATGTTACAGTTTGATACTTCCTTTATGTATGCATCTAACCTCTTCTGTTTGAAGTTAATTTGATTTTGCCTGCATAGAAAACGAGTCTTAGGAAATGGTTTTTTATTAGAGATATGCTGAACCATTCAGTTTCTAAACTTGCAAACTGGAGGAGATTGAAAAGTCCTTGCAGACTGAAGCTTTTGGTGCATATCCAGAACTTCAGATTGTTTTTCTCAAAAAAAGCCAATATCTCAAGCAATTTGAGAGACATCATCTTATAATCATTTGCTAACTTAAGTGAACGTGTAAGATATCCACCAGTTTATCCTAATGCTATTGGTTAGATGGCATTTGGACTGCTTCCTTTTACTTACATTCTGTGTGCACAGAGTTTCTAATCTCTTCCTTGGTGTTTATTTATTGACTTACTAGAAGAAGAGATTAAAAAGTGGATTATTTTTTTAAGGTAAACACGAAATTTCTGTCAGTATATTAAGGCCTTATAAGGCCCAGTGCTATGGACACATACTAGGAGAAACCATTGGAGGCAGTTTTTGCCTATGTAACAACACAAATAAAGGAAGTTTCAACAGGACGTGTTTGTTATATGATAATATGATGCCATTATCTATATATACAATTCTTTCAGTAGCTTACTCACTGAATTTATAGTGGAATCACTTTTCATAAAATCCTGCTGCTGCTGCTGCTAAGTCACTTCAGTCGTGTCCAACTCTGTGCGACCCTATAGACGGCAGCCCACCAGGCTCCCCAATCCCTGGGATTCTCCAGGCAAGAACACGAGTGGGTTGCCATTTCCTTTTCCAATGCATAAAAGTGAAAAGGGAAAGTGAAATCCTAGATGACAGTTATTCTTTCATTGAAGATGCAGTGTCCTATATATTTCTTACTATTTTATTGCATTTTATGTAACTCTACTTTTGCTAGATTCGCTCAAGCAGTAGGTGTTATCTTCTTGCCTTCAGGAAAGAGTTTATTAGGGAGGTAACCCTTGTGCTTGATCTGTGACTTAATGACCAGTCATCTTTTATGTGCCTAGTTAAACAGACATGCAATTGAGAAAAATTACCCTGCTGTTTCTTCCCCAGAATTTCAGAAGTAGCTATCACATTCATGTGCTCTTACCTTTTTTACTTTGTACTTCACAAATTGTACTGAGGCTTCCCTGATGGCTCAGTGGGTAAAGAATCCGCCTGTAGTACAAGAGATACAGGTTTGATCCCTAGGTTAGGAAGCTCCCTAACCTAGGAAAGCAGAAGGAAATGGCAACCCATTCCAGTATTATTCCCTGGGAAATCCCATGGACAGGGGAGCCTGCTGGGCTACAGTGGAAAGAGTCACAGAGAATTGGACATGACTAAGCATGATTCCCTTCCTTCATAAATTGTTCTATCCCAGGGCAGTGTAGTATGTGGAGGTTAGGAACTAAGAGTAAGGGTTGCATAGCCACATTGTCTGGGTTTCAGTCTTACTTCCACTTACTAACTCTTTAACTGTGGCTTGGTTGGGCTAAACCACTTTAGTTTTCTGACTATCAGTTTCTTTATGTATGAAATGAGGCTATCAGGAAAAAAATGAAATGAAAATATCCCTACAGAGTTCTTTGTGCAATGCCTGTGATCCACAGAAAGGATGCAATACATGGTAACTATTCTTGTTATGCAAATGAGAAACTCAAATTGTCAAGGAAACCTAAATTTACATCACTTTTTTGAAACTTATTTACATCTTTTTGTGGCTTCATCTCCAATGACCAGCTGTTTCTTTTTTTACCTTTACTTGCTGATAATGTGTACAAAAATATAATCATATTTAATTGTGAACCTCTAAATGTAAACATACCTTCTACTTGTTTATATCTCTCACAATCAAATTCAAAAATCATCACCATCATACAACTGTGGATGAAACATTCCCCATCCAGGTCCTTCTTCTGAGACGTAGGTGGCGATCCATATGTTTGACTTTAGATTCATAAAATTATTTTTGTTTCTGTCTGTTTCATTTCATCACATGCTAATCAGCTGCATATATTCCTAACTCCCTCTCTCAGGCTGGGAGCTCCTCAAGTCCAGAGACTAGAGCTTTTTGTCGTTATATCTTTAGGACCTGGTCCAGCCTCTGACACAAACTCCACATATTGAAGTTATCTCTCCAAATATCCCCATTCCTGATATGAATTTTAGATATGGCTATAATAATATATTTTAGATTCATCAGAAAAGTACATTTGCACACTATCCAGTTCTTTATCAATTAAGACAAAGCTAGAAATACTTATGATGCTCCAGAGGAGATAAGACAGCTGTTATCCTTGTTGTTCAGATGAGAATATTGAAAAGGTACTTACCGCAAGTCACACAATTAATGGCAGCACTGAAACTAGAACTGAAATTTCTCAATACTTTAAAACTCATGCCAGTACCCAATAAGTTCTGCCTACTGATAAAATGAATAATCCTGAAGATTAATATTGGATGGGGAAAAACAAAGTTAGCTTTAGTTTTTTCACAGAGCCCTCTGTTCCTCAGAGATTGTCAAAATTTATTCATGTTAGAACTCATGTGTTGGGATTTAATGCTATGTAATAGAATGAGGTTTGATTAGCTGTATGACTATGGAAAAGTTACTTAAACTCAGTTATAGCTTTGATTGCTATATCTGAAAATCGGTATACAAAATGCTTGCCTTGGAGAATCTGTGCAATACTACTCATAGTGGCTAGAATGCATACTCACTGACACACACTGACCATTAATCCGTGGTGGCTATTAATGATATCATTAACTATAAGATTACCAACATCATCCTCATAGGATACTAGCTAAGTGAGTCTCTTTTGGTGAAAGAACACACTAAACATGTATTTGAAAAAGCAGAAAAGGCCAGATCAAACAAAAAAGACCCTAACATTTAAAGAAGAAAATAGTGTACAGTAAGTATATTATTTTTGCTCAGGGTGCATTGGAAACAATTTCTGGCAGCAGAATTTGCCACCATGCCATATATATATCAACCTGTCTTGATGGACTAGCTTTAACTGCACAGCAAGCCTTGCTATTGCAGTATGATGTGGGTAGGAAGGAGATAAAAGTTTATGCAAATTAAAGATGATATGCAGAGAAAAATTATTTTGGGGGGTACTAATCTTGTTCTTAATTCCCACTCCTGGTGATGGTGGTTTGAGGGCAAGTGGTAGAGAAACATTCCAATTTTAGGTCATGCATTTTCTTATTTTTAAAAAGTATTTCTTTCATGTAAATATTCAGTCAACTCAGATTTCAAATTCTCTTAGGTAAAGGGAAAACTCTCTTTCCACCCCCAGGATCTGGGGGAGGGATTTCTGTTCTAAAGGCCTGCCTTGGTGTCAACCTTGGAGTCCCTGAGATGTCCCCCGCTAGCCTGATCTCTGGCCATCCTTTGTGGACTGAGACATGGATGGCCCTGGCTAGTGGTCTGGGAACTATGTGGGCAGACACCCTTCTGGATTGTATTTTGTGTTGCCTTGAGATCCAAGATTCCTCAAGGCTCCTTGTCTGGGCTCCAAGGTTTTTCTGGTCCCTTGGTCCTCATACAGTCTCTGGGCCCAGCTGGAAAACCTAAGAACTTCTCTGCAAACTGCTGGAGGCTTTGAGGTTTCCCTCAGATATCCTCCTCTGCTGTTACCGCCTCTGCTCTTAGGCCTTGATGGATAGAGCACTTTATCAAAATCAAGGCTTCTCTGAGAGGCTCTTATTACCTACCTCCTGCCCCTCCCTCCCCCATCCAGGGAAGTGTGACACCAGCGCGAGTGGTTTCTGAATTCTCCAGTCTGGGTGTTTGATCTTCTTTAGGTTCAGCTCTAGTGGAGGAAAACTGTCACTCCATCTGCCTTCTTTCTCTTTATTTTCCGCTTTCTGTGCTCTTCCTGCAAGCATCTGAATATCTTTTCCTTCCTGTGTGGTGAGAACTTTCCCTGTTATTTGCTGCTCTGTGGTTTGTTCTTTGGCTCACAGGAACCTCCCCAACCCCACCCCCTGCACTGAAATGTTACAGAGCATAAATCCTTTAGATGTTTACTCTTCCTCTCAAAGAATTGTGGCTTTTACAAACAAACAGACAAACAAAAAATAATGTTTATTTGATCATTTCACTATGGAATTAAAAAAATAGAGAAACTGACAGAACTACTGGTTTCTCAAATGTGTTCAGCCATAGTTTTAGTGGGTGAGGGAGTATCAACAGATACCATTAAAGAGAAATTACCCCAAACAAAAATACCCTGGAGAATTAGGAATTAAGATTACAAATAAGAAAATTACACAGGCTTACCCTCTAACAAATTTTATCTCCATTGTATTTAAGAATGTAAAATCCACTTCTCTTTTGGCCTTCTCAATACAATATTCTTCAAATTCTTAAATTTATTGATTAAGTTTCCTTCCTTGTGTAAACATAATCTTCTAAATGAGTATTTATAATTTTACCTTTTAGAAGCAATCATCTATTACAGTTGTGTTTCCAATACTCTAATCATCACCATGGGAAACGTTTTATATTGTGATAATTTGAACCAATATCTCTTTTAGAGGCTTCCTGGTGTCAACTAGCTTCTTTAAGAATCGACCCTAGGGTTTATAGCTAAAGTTATAATCAGTAAACCTATAATTTCCATTCCACTGTAGACATCGTGATTTCAGGTTTAAACTTAGGGCTGCTTCTTGAAGAGAATCTTAATTTGCTAACAGGTTTCTTGTAACCTGGTCAAAACAAATTGAACATTGTAATTCATGAGTGACTGTCCCATCCACTTCTTTGATCCTCACCTCCCATACTCCTTATACCCTTGCTGATATTATATTAGTATGAAAAGTATTACCACTACTGTCCTCATTTGGAACAGTTGCCAGGGAAAGCGTGTAGATTATTTACAGGAGATAACCAACATTTTTTCCATCAATATTTATTCAACAAGTGCAGGGAGATTTACAGCTGCCTAGCACATGAAGTATGGTGCTAGAGTACACACCTCTCTCTGATCCAATCACAGAGGTGACCAAGCTACAGAAAATACTTTGATTTTAAAATCACGTGTATCTATGGCCCTTACTGTCCCTTTGAGTGTTCAATAAGACTCAGCAACATATGAGCATTGTGAAAAACATCAATATCATAAATATCATAAAGAACACCATATCATAAATTTACCATGAAATGGATATACTATAATAACATAATTGTGTAGGCTTTAATCTGTATACATTGTCTTGGATAAACATACTTATTTATCAGCAGAATTCAGTTACAAATTTGAATTGGAAACCATCTGCAGACCTTGTTCTAATCCTGGCTTTTCCTGTTGTTAGCTGCAGTACCTCAGACAAGTCCCACATCAGCTTTTTTACTTTGTATTAATGTCAGAGCTTCCCTGAGAGCTCAGCTGGTAAAGAATCCACCTGCAATGCAGGAGACTGGGGTTCGATCCCTGTATTGGGAAGATCCCCTGGAGAAGGGAAAGGCTACCCACTCCAGTATTCTGGCCTGGAGAATTCCACGGACTATATAGTCTACAGGGTCACAAAGAGTCGGACACGACTGAGCACTTTCACTCACTCAATATACTAGAATGTTTATTAGAATACTTCTGAGCCTCCCGTCACTGGTCAACATGCTTATTTAGTGATTCTGTTTTTCCTCTAGTCTGCATGTGTTTTTTCTAATCTATCCATATTTTGCATCTCATTTTTTGTGACCTATGGGTTGCATATACAACACAGTTGCCAGAGCCTAGAGTTGCTTTCTGCAGATCAACCAGGGACCAAAACAAAGACTCAGGTGAGAAATTCATTGTGAAAGTTCTTAAATAAGTCATGTGTGAATGAACACACTCACGAATCCACTACAAGTTTTTCCTCAGTGATATTTTCCTTAGAAAATGATTTGATTTATAACATTTATAAGAAATGAATTCTGAATGGGGTTATAAATTTCAATTAATGACATGTAATTAATAGCCTAGACCTACTTAACCAATGCTATGGAAATGCTCAAGTTTTTTGTGGATTAATGACATTTATATTCTATTTATGGATTCTTCCCACCTCAGTACTCTCTGCCAGCCCATCTCCCAACCCTTCTTTCCTTCTGAAATACCATTTTCTCAAGAGCCTAGCCTGCTCTGTTTTGCTCCTCAAAGGTATTCCTACTTCAATACTGTCTTGTTAGGGACCTGAAAAAACATTAGTAGTAAATATTCTAATAGGACCGTTAACTTTTGTGTGTTATTTAATTTAGTCGTAAATTAGATGATCTGAAATCTACATGTATGGACAGCATGAATTGTGTCAGTCATTCCTTAAAAGTGTCCATATAGTAGATATAGTCTAAAGGCTTTACTCTAAATTCTTTATTCTTTTGTTTGTAATTCTTTACAGTGTTCTAATTTCTTCATGTAATTATAGCACCACTGATCACAAAGAGATGAAATTTATATAATTATTATATTCTGTTTTTTTAATCTTCCTTTTGATCATACTGGCTGATTAATACAAGAATACTAGCTATACACCTATAAAAGCTAGCTTACCAGCAGTGACAAAAGCTAGGAGGCTGGATTCTGTTGGCCTTTCAGTGCCTATGAGCTGTTGAATTAATGTTTATTTATTCATCACTATTAAAAAAAATCTTAAGCAGTCTAGTGTATACTTTTGAACTATACATTGATTGGTGAACGTCAGAGATCTATTGCAGTTCTTCAGTTAGTACGTATGCCTCTCATGATTTCAATGACAAGCCATTGAAAAATAGGTATGTGTTAAAATTTTTTCTAGTTTCTATGAAAGTTCACACCAGTATCTTTATTTTGAGGGCAGTGATTATTAAAGTTGACCACACTGTAGGACTGAGTGGGTGTAGTGCCAGATTATTTGGTCTTTGTGAACAGTATTGTTAAGAGACCATTTGGGTTTGAAACTTGTCTCCTTAGTTTCAGACCACGTGAGTTCAGTTTCCTCAACTGTAAGACAAAGACTCCATTTCTTTGTGTGGCCAGAATCATCCTGTGGTGTAGTTAGTTCCTCAGACATTGTCATCTAATGAATTCTGGGGCAGGGAGCCTGTTCCTCTGTCTCAGCAGTTGTCCTGAGAATTAAATGAGTGAAGGGCTTAAAATATTGTCTAATTCAGTACTCTATAAGTGTTTTCTATTGTTACCCTTTGGGTAAAACTGGTTTTATTAATGACTTGGATACCTGAAAAATTAATAGTGTATTCTGATTCTAATTTTAATGATAGGTAATGATTTTTTCCCATAACTACTACTGGTTACTGGCACTTGTTCTAATAAAATAAGTTTCCAACAGACTAAACTAGGGTCTTTAATCCTAGAAAAATACTGTATTGCATTGCTGCACTAGGCTATATTGGAGCCTGAGGTGAAAGGAACAATGAATAATTCTGATCCTATGGTTCTTTAAAAGTTTAGCAATTTGTTTATCATAGACGTTTTGCATTTTAAAAAATATTGCATTGAAATATTATTTGTCTTGATCACTGAATTTTTAGCATCCTTCCCTCCCACCCCGACCTGCCTTACATTTTGCATCCAAGATAGCTCTCATTCACCTTACCCACTTCAGCCTAGTTCTGGCCCTGCTGTTCTGGCTTCATCTGATGTAATGAAAACAGTTTACATGTGGTTGGCACATCATTATTTTATTGCTGACTCAGAGTGGAGGCTATCATAGCCAAATCTAAATCTAAACCCTGGAAACTGGCCCTTAGAATGCCATTCCTACTAATACTAAATCTCTCTCTCTCTCTTTTTTTTTTTTTCCCACTTTCAGAGTAACTTAGAAAAATCTCAGTTTATGGAATCCTGAAATTTCAAAGCAAGTTTTGTCCTCATTTGAAAACATGGTCAGACAATTTGCTCTTAAGAGTGAAATAAGCACAAAATAAGTGTGACACCAAATCAGAGTGCCATGGGGGAATAGGTCAGCCATGTGAACAATAATTATCCTAAACTCAAGGGAGAAAGAGAGTGGGATGGAACCCAGGGAGTTTTTTTTTTTTTAGCCCGTAGTATTAAGAGAAACACAATTAGTCAGATGAGCCTCTTTGCGGAAGAAAAGGCATAAGATGTGTCATTATTTATTATGATGAGATTAATGGTGCTGGCTAAGTACACAGGAACTCATCCAATATCCCGTGGGATAATGGGAAGCATGGACTAAAACCACATACAAGTTTGGAAGCAAATAAATGTTGAGTTGTACTCCTGCTTAGTCATCTGTTAATATTAGCTGTGCAGTTTAGACTAGATACTTAAATTCTCTGAGCCTTCATATGCCTATATTACTAGACTATCATGAGAAATAAGAGTTTATGTAAGAGTTTGGACTAGATACTTAAATTCTCTGAGCCTTCATATGCCTATATTACTAGACTGTCATCAGAAATAAGAGTTTATGTAAAAATGCACAGAGTATGTAGCAGAAGCTTTTATGAGTGATTCCTGGTGTTATTACAATTCACATTAATATTATGTCAAGCAACATCCTAGCTAATCAAGGGATAAGGAGAAAGCTCAGTGAATAGGCCCGAAGAGGAGAATGTGCTCAGTCACTGAGTTGTGTCTTTACGACCCCATGGGCCATAGCCCACCAGACTCCTCTGTCCATGGAATTTTCCAAGCAAGAATACTGGGGCAGGTTGCCACTTCCTACTCCAGGGGATCTTCCTGAGCCAAGGATAGAACCCGCATCTCTTGTGTCTCCTGCATTGACAGGTGGAATCTTTACCACCATGCCACCTGGGAAGCCAAAGAGCAGAATACATGTCCATATAAGCCACCTGAGAGCTGGCCAACCTAGGGTAAGATGTCGCCAGCCCTCTTAATTTCTAAATAAAGCAAGAAAATGGTAAGAAAGGTAAGGAAGCCAGTCAGATAAGAAGCCAGGCTTCTGGTTGCTGAAGAACACAGGGAGCCTTCAGCAAACTAGTAGAGAAAGAGAGAGCCTGGCTGACTCAAAATTTTTCTCCCAGAGAGGGAAAGGGATTGGGAGCCGGGCTGGCAAGTGCAAAAGATTGTAGGAGAGCTTGCATCAGAGCTGTGTGGGTGGAGATGACTGCAGCAGGCCTTTATTACACACAAGCCTCAGCACATGCTTAGAGTAATATTTGTAGACTGGTGCTGTTCATCTTAAGTTGCTGAAAGATGCTTACATTCTTTGTTTTCTCAAACTAGTGTTTATTTAAAAAAAAAAATCTTCCCTCCTCATCCTGTATCATAGTTGCATACTCATTTTATAGTAGAGTTGAGTAAAAACAAAATGTATCTTTTAGTGGACTTGGGACTTTCCAGAGCCCAGGTGACATTTCAGGGCATCTTCCTGTTCCAGTCCTTAGAGAAAACGTTTCTGGTAGACAGTGCTTATACAATGTCTAGGCTGAATCATTAAAAAAATTCAACCATATGGACATTTGATCTAGGATCCACAGTTTTTTAAAAAATCAATTACTGATTAGTCCTTCATCAAAATGAGTAAACTGAGTGTATCTTTCAAGTATATTCTCCAGGGCTTGGTGTCTCAGATGGTAAAGAATCTGCTTGCAGTGTAGGAGACCCAGGTCTGATCCCTGGATCAGGAAGATCCCCTGGAGTAGGAAATGGCAACCCACTTCAGTATTCTTGCCTAGAAAACTCCATGGACACAGGAGCCTGGCAGGCTACAGTCCATGGGCTCTAAAGAGTCAGACACGACTGAGCGACTAATACATCTTTCAATAACTTAAGCATAGGTTTAGATGGATCTCCTTTAGGAGGGGATATGTGAGAAATTACATGACTTCATCTTTTTTTTTTTTTTTTTTAGAAAATAATGAATTTTCCAATCAATCAAGAAATTTAAGCATATTGTCATCCTCCAAAGTGAGGCGATTCCATTCTCATTTCTCCCCAGAATTGTGAAGCATTTCCCCTCTTCCATTCATGGGCCACCTGAGAAACTTGGATCCAGGATTTGTTTAATCCTTCACACCAAAGTCAGTTTTCCTTGGGTTATATGTGACTTTGGTCTTTGTATTTTGTATTTTAGTGAATTTTTCTTGGCAAAGATGCTGCTTTGCCTGGGAACTGATTGAGCTTCCGTAGAGCCAATGTGTTTCTCAGTCCTCCAATTTAAATGCTGCCAAAAATTTCTAACGTGTGCCATGAGAAATTCAGCAACACATAAAACCCCATTCATTAAATAAACAGTTAACTAAGCAACCCTTGGCAAAAGCCACAACCCATCTGACATTTGAAGCTCTTGGGACCTTCCCAAGGAAATAATTAAAGAAGACATTAAGAAGAAATACCCCCACGCTTAGCAGTCATAATTGAAAAAAATCACTGTTCCCAACCTGGGGTCTGTATACTTTTTAGTGTCTTTCAAATTAGAAATGAAAAGTGGTTGCATATGCCTAATATTTCAATATACCTGGGAAAGGCTACATACTTACTCATGCTTGCTGCTGCTGCTGCTAAGTCGCTTCAGTCATGTCCAACTCTGTGCGACCCCATAGACGGCAGTGCACCAGGTTCCCCCATCCCTCGGATTCTCCAGGCAAGAATACTGGAGTGGGTTGCCATTTCCTTCTCCAATGCATCAAAGTGAAAATTTTAAAACTTTGCATAGGCTATCATTTGATCAATTTAGTGGGATTACAGGGGCTGTCATGTTTTTCATTGACAATTTTTTTAAAAAGCAAACATTTCCTTAATAAATGCTATTTGTTTAGTAGAGGAAAGTTCTCAAAATGTATATTCATGGGAGATAAGAAATAGAGGTAGAAATTTGGGAAATATTTATTCTTTTTTTCTATTTTTTGGCCATACCACGTGTATCTTAGTTCTTAGTTCCCTGCCCAGTGGTCGAACATGTGCCCCATGCAGTGGAAATGTGGCGTCTTAACCACTGGACACCAGGAAAGCCCTGGGAAGTATGCATTAAGATGAGATTTGAGAGTGATTAATTACTTCACAGAACTTCTTTGCTTTTTAGAGAAGTAGCACTTATCTTTTTAAAATGACAAGCAAGCCCCTCTAAAAATTTAAAGTCATAACTTCCAAAAGCTGGTTCTTTGAAAGGATAAATAAAACTGATAAACCATTAGCCAGACTCCTCAAGAAACAAAGGGAGAAAAATCAAATCAATAAAATTAGAAATGAAAATGGAGAGNGATTTGAAGAATAAGAGGTAACCCATGAAAAGAACCAAGAGAGGGTCATGTATCAATAGAAAAGTCCTAGGCTCCTGGCTAAGTCTTTGTTGGAGTGACATTAGTTAACTAGAGTCTTGGATTATTTGTGAACTATGGGCTTCCCTGGTGGCTCAGAGGTTAAAGCATCTGCCTCCAATGAGGGAGACCTGGGTTCAATCCCTGGGTCGGGAAGATCCCCTGGAGAAGGAAATGGCAACCCACTCCAGTATTCTTGCCTGGAGAATCCCATGGACGGAGGAGCCTGGTGGGCTACAGTCCACGGGGTCGCAAAGAGTCAGACACGACTGAGCGACTTCACCTAACCTATAGTGAACTATGTTCCCACAAAAGATCGTAAGGGAAAGTGACATCAAGCTGTTTCCCCGTAGGTTCTGGAAGGAAGCATACAGCATGTCTGGAAGGGCCACACAGAGCAACAGGACCTGGGACACACATTTATTAAGATCCTTGGGTGGAGTACCTAGGTGTTACTCAGATAAGGTCTGATTGGTCCATTCAAACTAAAAGGAAAAGTGTTCGGTAAGCTTAAATGAGGTTCCTGGTGCTTTGGAGGGAATGATCTTGAGAGGCTGATATTTCAGAAGAGCTGTAGGTCTATCCCTGCATGGTGAGAGATCCAACATAATTTTTTTTTTTTTTAAATAAAGCCTGAGCTTCTATCTTGGAATTTTGTATGAATATATATTTATGTAGAAATCTGACCTATTTGTGCCACGGTTGTTATGTACAGTGGGGAGGGGCTTATGGATAAGATGTAAAGAGATAATTTGGGGTATGAAAGAGGTGCCTGTGGTGGTGAGAACAATGAGGGCAATAAGGTCTGTCATGGATACATCATGCGGAAAGCAAAAGCTGTCATCTAGTACACTCAGCCATGAACACAGCATCTAGAGGCCCCCAACCTGAGGATCTAAGCTGGTCTCATTAGGGGTGTTGCAGAAAATGCCTTATTGTGGCTAGTGTGGTTGAGAATACATAATATGGCTTGCCAGAACATGAAATAGCTAATGTAGCTCAACAGTTGGCAGGGGATTTAAGATTTTTGCAAACATTTCGATTGAGCAAGCTTCATGAGGCCAGCAGTAGCTACATCAGACAAATAGAATTTGAGGGTTCATCAGCTGAAGGTAATTTTGCTACTTGGTCTCTGGGCTACCAGTCACCACAGCCATTTATTTTCCTCCTGTGGGACAGGTGATAAGGTGTGGGCAGAATCCCAGAGTCCAGTGAATTTGGGGCACATTAACTACCTTGTAATTGTTGACTGAAAAAATGTACAACCCAAAGGTTAAAGTTATATCTGGCAGACATTCTTAGGACTTTAAGCCCAGAGATAGCATCTCAGATAATGAAACACTGTCCCAAAGAGGAAGAATAAAGCCAAAATATATAGGAGTTGATTGCACCAAAACCAGGTTGTTGGAACTTCAAAAAATTGGTATTAATAAAAGGAAGCCAGATATCTCAAGAAGTGAAAGAGCCACGTGTACCCCAATGTTCATTGCAGCACTATTTATAATAGCCAGGACATGGAAGTAACGTAGATGTCCTTCAGCAGATGAATGGATAAGAAAGCTGTGATACATATACACAATGGAGTATTACTCAGCCATTAAAAAGAATACATTTCAATCAGTTCTAATGAGGTGGATGAAGCTGGAGCCGATTATACAGAGTGAAGTAACCCAGAAAGAAAAACACCAATACACTATACTTACACATATATATGGAATTTAGAAAGATGGTAATGATAAACCTGTACGCAAGACAGCAAAAGAGACACAGATGTATAGAACAGCCTTTTGGACTCTGTGGGAGAGGGAGAGGGTGGGATTAGTTGGCAGAGTGGCAGTGTAACATGTATATCATAAGTGAAACGAATCACTGATCTAGGTTCTATGAGGGATGCAGGATGCTTGGGACTGATGCACGGGGATGATCCAGAGAGATGATGTGGGGCGGGAGGGGGGAGATGGGGGTCGGGATTGGGAGTTTCATGTACACTCGTGGCTGATTCATGTCGATGTATAGCAAAACAAATACAGTATTGTAAAGCAAAACAAACTAAAAAATAAAAATTAATTNGGCTCTGTGGGAGAGGGAAAGGGTGGGATGATTTGGGAGAGTGGCAGTGTAACAAGTATGATATCATAAGTGAAACGAATTGCCAGTCTAGGTTCCATACGGGATGCAGGATGCTTGGGACTGATGCATGGGGATAATCCAGAGAGAAGGTGTGGGACGGGAGGGGGGAGGTGGGGGTCGGGATTGGGAGTTCATGTACACTCGTAGCTGATTCATGTCAATGCATAGCAAACGAATACAGTATTGTAAAGCAAAACAAACTAAAAACAATAAAATAAAGTCATAACTTCTAAGATCTTACACAACACCATACTGGTAATAATAATAGCTACTCTTTATTTACTCAGTGCCCATAACCAAACACTTAGTACTCTATGTGCTTAAAGAATACTCTAAAATGAGTATTAACCTTGCGTGATAAAGAGAAAAACTACTTCGGAGAGACTAACGAACTTGCCCAAGGCAGTGTAACTAGTTAACTAGCACAGCAGGTCTGGAATCTATAGCCATATGAATCTATATCCATATCTATATATCATGCAATGCATTGCCTTCATCAGATATTGTTAAAATTACGGAAGAGATTTGCACAAAATTTCTCAGGAACAAGTCTACTTTGCAAAATCTTTTCATCTCAGGTGCTAAAAACAGCTTTAGCTGCCTTAAATGTCAGCTTACTCTGTTTTATTTGAGGTTTCTCAGGTAGAGGTGTGATTGAGAAGTAAAAGCTGGTAGCCAGGGCCAAAAAGGGGACTCACACAACTTGAGTAATCATAAATTAGATGACTAGCTGTTGAAATTGGGAGGCTTAGTTGAGTTCCACATTTTTTATTGCTGAAGGAAATTTAACTACCGTAAAAACAGTCCCATGGAAAGGAAACAAAACAAAGAAAAAAGCATATGTTCTTGGTTATGCAGACGAGCATTCAAATTCTCCCTTGTCCTCTCCTTACTGGTTCCACATTAGCTGTGTGTCTTTGGACAAGTGGCCTTGCTTCTTGAGAGAGTCACATTAAAGTGGAGTCAGAGGGCGCTTTGCCTTCCCCTGCACTGACAGTCATTCACCTGGTTGTCCTTCAAACATCCTTGATGGACTTACAACACACTCTTCATACCAGAACCTTATGACTGTTGGAAAAGAATTAGTGTGCTTATAACCACATTCACTGTTTATTTTTTTCTGACTTTCTCTCTGTAGTTGTGTATCTACCCTCTAGCTAACAAATAATGTAATTTTCTGGCAGGAGGCCAGTTTACTGATGTGTTCAACTCAAAATTATTATAATCACTTGTGAATAATAACTTTACAAATAAACATAATAACAGGTATGTAATTCTAAGCAAGATGTAATTTCCTCTTACTAGTCAAGTCTCTTTAAGTGAGTTTGAATAAGTAATTTACCACCAGCTTTGACTTGCTACCTTTTAGAAAGCTTCAATAATTCTGTTAAATATATTTATCTTATTGTTGCAGAAAACAAGAACCTCTGTATGATACAATATATAATATGAGAATAATTAATGTAAATGACCTTGTAGGAGGGGCATAAATTATAGTAGCATATGATAAAGCTATGATAATTAAGTGAAGTGGAACTGAGTTAAGAAAAAAAAGAAAGAGATCAATAAAACAAACAAAATGCTAGGAATAGAACCTATATATAAGAATGTGTGGTAGGTAAACCTTACAAATCAGCAGAAAGAGAATTATTTAACAGTTGCGCTGGTTCATATAAAGACCTACTCTTTGGGTATGTGGACTCAGTTTGGATTTTCACCTTAAATGAGAAGACAGATATTTGCAAAAAGAAAAATTTATACACAAATGTATAAAATTAAGCAATAAATATTTAAAATTAAAATTCATTTACCAAGTCTCTCTTGGTGGAGGATTTTCTAAGCTAAAAAGTGATGAGGACAATAAAAAAATGATAGTAGATGGAAATGTTGAAGCTTTGGCATATCCAAAACACTGGCATACAATGTCACTGTGAGACAGTGGGGAAAGGACAGACTGTGTATAATAAATGGTATTCATGAATGCAGCGGACATATACTAAAACGTACATTACATACTAGTGACCACCCCCCTCAGAAAAGTGTAAAATTAAATGATGGAGGGAGATTCACTGAGTTCAAGAGGGTAGAGACACAAAAGAACATGAGTTGGTTAATCTATACATAACATTTGGTGCCAGGATTTTATTATCATCAGTTTGAAGCTACCATTTCTGGTTGATGGAAAACAGTTTCCCTTGGCGGGGGGCGGAGGGTGGGGATGTGGCTACCTTCTCCTCTTTGAGACTGGCAGACGATTAAAAAAGTCTTTTGGATAAAGCAGACATGCATTGCCCTTATTAGCAGCATCTGCTAGGTTGGAATAGAAGCTTTAAACCCTAATTTACGGTGTGTTACATTCTGCAAGATCATGAAAGACTGAGGTTGAAAATATCTTCATCACTTAGTTGCAAAATAACAGTAAACATTGCAAGTTTATTGTTTCTAGTTAACTTTTTCAGTGTCTTTCTAACTTCCATTAGTAGGGGAAATAACTGCAAGATGTTTTCCCCTCAGGACTTTTATTTTTATATTTGAGCAGCAGCTTATTGTGAAGCTAATGTAGTTTTAAAGTTAGAATTGCCTTTAAATCAGTTACGGTTCCCTTTCTGCCATATTGCTGAGAAGACAGCTGCTCTTCATTTGTAATTGCTCAAGGGCCTCTGATGAGCCTGCGCCTATGGGAGAAATGGTTTGTTGTTCTATTTATTTATTTATTTTTAGCAAAGGTTTTTGAAAGAGCCCTGAACACTGAAGTTCCCAATCCTTGCTCATGATAGAGCTTAATGCCAACTGGAACAATCCCTTGGTTTTTCCGAGTCCTCAGTTTGTCTGTGTGAATGCCCAGTTGCTCAGGCACGCAGTTGCATCTGACTCTTTGTGACCTCGCGAACTGTAGACCATGGGACTCCTCTGTCCTTGGGATTTCCCAGGCAAGAATATAGGAGTGGGTTGCCATTTCTTCCTCCAGGGAACCTCAGTGTACTCATCTGAAAAAGGATCCATCTAGTTTTCAGCTTTTTTTTTTTTTTTAATCAGCATGTCAAATCTCATATTACTGACTATTGTGCTTCATTTTTGAGATATATATATATATATATATATATATATATTTTTTTTCCCCCAAAGACATTACTGAGTTACTGAATCTTTATTTTGAGAAAAAGAGACATTCCTATTTAATGGAACTCTTTCCATATTTAATGGAGTAATTTTGCCACACACCCATATGCCACTAAAGCTTCATTAAATAGAGCTGTTAACCCAGGGACATCACAGTCTTTTAGCTCCTGTTTTAACCCCTACGGCTAACTTGTACAGATGGCATCCACTGTTGTCTACTGAATTGAGGTAGTTTACTGATAGTGGAATGACGGAGGGACAAAGCAAGAGGATTTTTCTTTTCCTTCTTTTTATGAATAAGGTGTATTTGGTGATGCTTATTTGGAACTAAGCAAAAAAAAAAAAAAGTTTCTTTCCTTACATTGCTTAAACAAAATATTTTTAATATATATTTCAACTAATTTTTGGTTTCAAATTAAATGTCATATGCCTTTTAAAAAATTTCTTCACCATTCTGTTTTTTATTCCTTCTACTACAATTCAGGATTTCTTTTTTAAATTTAATTTAATGTGTTTATTTTTGGCTGTGCTGGGTCTTTGTTGCTGTGTGGCCTTTTCTCTAATTGCAGAGAGCAGGGTCTACGCTTTAGTTGCAGTGACTTCTCTTGCTATGGGAGCACAGGTTCTCAGGCATGCGGGCTTCAGTAGTTGTGTCACGTGGGTTCAATGGTTGTGGTTCCAAGGTTCTAGAGAACAGGCTCAATAGTTGTGGCACACAGGCTTAGTTGCTCTTCAACATGTGGAATCTTTCTGGATCAGGGGTTGAAGCTGTGTCTCTTGCATTGACAGGTAGATTCTTCATATGCCTTTATTGAGAAATGATGTTATTGGAATCTATTTTCATGTTCCTAATTATTTTATTATTGTTATTATTATTATTATCATAAAATATTTATTTCGGTGTGAGGAGTTTTGATTTAGTCAAACATTTTTTGGGCATATTGTCTCTAAATAGGATTTAAAAATGGGGGAAAAAAAAACCCCAGCAATTCCTATCCCCTCAAGCCCCTTTTACCTTTCAAAATGCTTTATGTAACTCTTCTTAAGACTTGAGTTTCCTCAACCTGAAGTCCTATTTTTAAAGAGGTATGGAGCTAAACTGTACAGGGCTTGTACATCTCCTACACTTTCCTTGCCACTGCTACCCTTTCTCTGATCCGCTCCAAATACACAAGTCCCTGCACCTGGCTGTGTATCTGCCTCAATGGATGTATTCAGATTTTAGATGAAAACTTCAATGGTGGGACATTCTCAGAAAAGCTAAAATCCTATTAGTTCCTTGATCAGTTAAAAAAATAAAGCAAGTTCTGTGCTAGGGTCTTGGTGTGAGAAAGCCACTAAAGCATAAGAAACTTGATCTCAGGTAAATGATAGGATAGTAATGAGTACAATCATTAAAAAAAAAGTGATCATCACACCCCTTGCCTTTACTTTTTCTTTATAATTATCTCTTCCTGCTGGCAGGAACACTGAGGGGAGTCTTTTTTTTTTTTAATCTTAATTGTAAGACCTTTTTTTTTGAGGAGGGGTGTTTTAACCCTTCCTTTGGAATGTGCTAAACTTATATAAGTGCTAAAATTTGTTTTTAGGCCAAGACATTTTGACCCAAGACCTTGAGTAAGACTATTTGTAAATTTTAGCCAAGAACTCTCTAATTTCTTAAATTATTAAGTATTTGTATTTAATATACAAAATATTTGCATTTACTATGGATTATTATATTAAATATTTATATTAATATAAATTAAAATTATTTAATGCATATAAATGTATATATGTTTATTTTGATGTATATGTGGTATATACACATCATGGGCTTCCCTTGGGCTTTCTTTGTGGCTCAACTGGTATAGAATCCGCCTGCAATGCAGGAGACCTGAGTTCGATCCCTGGGTTGGCAAAATTCCTTGAAGAAGGAAATGGCTATCCACTCCAGTATTCTGGCCTAGAGAATTCCATGGGCTGTACAGTCCATGGGGTCGCAAAGAGTTGGACACTTTTGAGCAACTTTCACTTTCATACATACATAATGTCTACTTATCTATTAGAGATGTACAGTCTATTTTAATGTATGTGTATATTTTTTCTGGACATCAGTGATAGCAGATTTAATGTGTATTACATTTAAACACATTTATATTATTGGGGAATGTATACTCTTGTGTATGCATCCTCATATAGTTTACACATCACCTATATATATATACGTGTGTGTGTGTGTGTGTGTGTGTGGTAGATATTCAAGATAAATTAAACTGCTTTATTCTCAGTGGTCCAAGATTTATTGGACTGAGGGTGTGCAAAGGGAAGTGATTAAACTAATCTTTTTCAATACCTTGCCTAACAAGTACTTATCTGATTAAACTGAAAGTGCAGGGATTGAAAAATCATTTCAAAATAATAAATAAGTTAATTTTAGGGATGAAACTTCTGATGCAGTTCATGTCCTTTTCCTAACTGTTTCTTATCTAGGTCTTGGCAAAACAAATGACATTTATTCCTCAGTTGCCTGACTGGTCCTTATACTGTTTGTTCACTTACTGGCTAACTCTTGGTTGTATTTTGAAATGGGCACATTGTTATAAGTAGATGGTGCATGGACAGATCACAGATAGGAGAAAAGAAGAATTAACTTTGGATGTTGGAAGTATTCTTTTTTTTAATAGAGTAAAAATAGTAACTGCATTTAAAATGAACAAACAAAAAGTAAAACGGAAACAGTCTCAGATTAATTCTTAAACTTCCTGGACTTTTAGAATATATTCAGTCATCCCTATCCATGGATTCTGTACCCAGAGATTCAACTAACCAAACATGAAAAATATTTAGGAAAAAAAAAAATACCAGAAAGTTCCGAAAATCAAAACTTAAATTTGCCATGCACTGGCAAAATTTATATAGCATTTACATTCTATTAGGTGTTATAAGTAATCTAGAGATGATTTAAAGTATATGGGAGGATGTATATAGGTTATATGCAAATACTATGCCATAAGAGACTTGAACAACTGTGGATTTTGATATGGGGTCTGAGGAGGCCTTACAAATAGCTGTGAGAAGAAGAGAATTGAAACACCAAGGAGAAAAGAAAGATATAAACATGTGAATGCAGAGTTCCAAAGAATAGCAAGGAGAGATAAGAAAGCCTTCCTCAGCGATCACTGCAAAGAAATAGAGGAAAACAACAGAATGGAAAAGACTAGAGATCTCTTCAAGAAAATTAGAGATACCAAGGGAACATTCCATGCAAAGATGTGCTCAATAAAGGACAGAAATGGTATGGACCTAACAGAAGCAGAAGATATTAAGAAGAGGTGGCAAGAATACACAGAAGAACTGTACAAAAAAGATCTTCATGACCCAGATAATCACAATGGTGTGATCACTCATCTAGAGCCAGACATCCTGGAATGTGAAGTCAAGTGGGCCTTAGAAAGCATCACTACGAACAAGCTAGTGGAGTTGATGAAATCCCAATTGAGCTATTTCAAATCCTAAAAGATGATGCTGTGAAAGTGCTCCACTCAATATGCCAGCAAATTTGGAAAACTCAGCAGTGGCCACTGGAAAAGGTCAGTTTTCATTCCAATCCCAAAGAAGGGCAATGCCAAAGAATGCTCAAACTACCACACAATTGCACTTGTCTCACACGCTAGTAAAGTAATGCTCAAAATTTTCCAAGCCAGGCTTCAGCAATAGGTGAACTGTGAACTTCCAGATGTTCAAGGTGGTTTTAGAAAAGGCAGAGGAACCAGAGATCAAATTGCCAACATCCATTGGATCATGGAAAAAGCAAGAGAGCTCCAGAAAAACATCTACTTCTGCTTTTTGACTATGCCAAAGCCTTTGACTGTGTGGATCACAATAAACTGTGGAAAATTCTGAAAGAGATGGGAATACCAGACGACCTGACCTGCCTCTTGAGAAACCTGTATGCAAGTCAGGAAGCAACAGTTAGAACTGGACATTGAACAACATGGTGAATTCGCTCAGTCATGTCAGACTCTTTGTGACCCCATGGACTGTAGCCTACCAGGCTCTTCCATTCATAGGATTTTCCAGGCAAGAGTACTGGAGTGGTTCCAAATAGGAAAAGGAGTATGTCAAGGCTATATATTGTCACCCTGCTTATTTAACTTATATGCAGAGCATATCATGAGAAATGCTGGGCTGGAAGAAGCACAAGCTTGAATCAAGATTGCTGGGAAAAATATCAATAACCTCAGATATGCAAATGACACCACCCTTATAGCAGAAAGTGAAGAGGAACTAAAAAGCCTCTTGATGAAAGTGAAAGAGGAGAGTGAAAAAGTTGGCTTAAAGCTCAACATTCAGAAAACGAAGATCATGGCATCTGGTCCCATCACTTTATGGCAAATAGATGGAGAAACAGTGGAAACAGTGTCAGACTTTATTTTTGGGGGCTCCAAAATCACTGCAAATCATGACTGTAGCCATGAAATTAAAAGATGCTTCTCCTTAGAAGAAAAGTAATGACCAACCTAGATAGCATATTCAAAAGCAGAGACATTACTTTGCCACCAAAGGTCCATCTAGTCAAGGCTATGATTTTCCCAGTGGTCATATATGAATGTGAGAGTTGGACTGTGAAGAAAGCTGAGCACCAAAGAACTGATGCTTTTGAAGTGCGGTGTTGGAGAAGACTCTTGAGAGTCCCTTGGACTGCAAGGAGGTCCAACCAGTCCATCCTAAAGGAGATCAGTCCTGGGTGTTCACTGGAAGGACTGATGCTAAAGCTGAAACTCCAATACTTTGGCCACCTCATGCAAAGAGTTGACTCATTGGAAAAAACCCTGATGTTGGGAGTGATTGGGGGCAGGAGGAGAAGGGGATGACAGAGGATGAGATGGCTGGATGGCATCACCGACTCTATGACCATGAGTCTGAGTGAACTCTGGGAGTTGGTGATGGACAGACAGAGGCCTGGCATGCTGCAATTCATGGGGTCGCAAAGAGTTGGACATGACTGAGCGACTGAATTGAACTAAACTGAACTGAAGTGAGGAGTGTTCTGGAACCAATCCCTTGCAGATATCAAAGGAGGACTGTGTGTCTATATATGTATATATATTTGTATATATTATATCCTAAAAGACGTAACTGTTTAAAACCCACAATATAGTCATAGAAATAGAAAAATAAGGCCCTCTGTTTATACTGGGTTTGAAGAGACATTTTATAGTCATGTGAAAAAATCCCTCTACTTAATTGTGATATTTGATTCATTTAAAGTTATTTTAATCAGGACAAATGAAAGCAAAAGTACTATTTTGGTTTTTTTTTAGACTAATCCATGTAATTTATATCAAGGTCATCCCTTTGCATGGTGACAAATGGCTGTTTGATTGTGTATCTCTTACTTTGCAACTATCAAAAACTAAGTGAAATTTCCTGCTGAGACAAAAACAAAGTTGGAAATTAATGTCTTTAGTTATTCAAACACAGAGTATTTGACATGGTCATGATGAAAAACATTAATGAGCTCAGTACCTCTAAACATTTATTGTTAAAATTGTACAGTGTTCCCTATCTCCTATGATACTTCTGAGGAGTAAACATAATATGTCCGTGCATCTCATAACATGACCTGGCAGAAAGTAAACCCTCCATAAATCTGAACTGATTCTTCTTGAAGTGGAGATGGTGGTGCTGGTGGTTGTGGTGATAGTTTGATGCCGGAAACTCCTTTTCATGAGTGAAAGTGAAACTCCCAGGATCATCAGTTTCCTGTGTAAACTTTCTGGCTGAGAAATCTCATCTCTAAATAAAGCCTTTGGTGTATTTTACAATAGGGCTATCAGAATAAAAAAGAAAGCCCTAATCTGCTTTGATCTCTTTGTTCCTGCTGGTTACAACTCTATTAGTTACTTTAATGCACTGGCCAGTCATCTACCATGTGTCTTGTTAACTATTACCCTTGTTCTTATACTTATATTGTACAACTCCATTAATTCAATGTAAGAATGATAGTACTGTTATTCATAATGATAACCACATAAATAAGAGCATCTGCTATTTATTTTAGTACTTACTCTGTGCCAGGCACACTAATTGAGCTATTATTCATTTTTTACAATAACCCTAATGTGGTAGATATTATTATACCATTTTACAGATAATATTGAGTCTCTTAAATGTTGAAGGGCTTCCATAAAGTTACAGGATTACAAGAAGGTGGGCTAGAATTTTCTCTGAAATCTGACTTGAGAATCAGATTCTTAAACTGCACTTGTGATTAAAGAGAAAAAACAAAACTTAGATTATAAGGAGTCATTCCTGTTCTCTCAAAGAGGGCCCTGTCAGAGTCTAGATCTCTGCATAGAACTTCAATTCTGACTATAGTGCTCATTTCACAACCCCTGCTGCTGCTTCTAAGTCACTTCAGTTGTGTCTGACTCTGTGCGATCCCATAGACGGCAGCCCACCAGGCTCCCCCATCCCTGAGATTCTCCAGGCAAGAACATTGGAGTGGGTTGCCATTTCCTTCTCCAATGCATGAAGTGAAAAGTCAAAGTGAAATCGCTCAGTCATATCCTACCCTCAGCAACCCCATGGACTGCAGCCTACCAGGCTCCTCCATCCATGAGATTTTCCAGGCAAGAGTACTGGAGTAGGGTGCCATTGCCTTCTCCATCACAACTCCTACTACTCTGATAGTTAATGTATGAAAATCCTTGATCAATGCCTGTCAATTAATTTGAGCACCATTAAGATGTTTAAACTAAAATATATTGATAACAAGAACAGTAAAAGTCATAATTTGAATGGCAAACATATTTTAATGATCTGCTTATTTCATGCATATATCCTCATGTGAAAGAGATTTATGTATAAGCCAATATCTTCAACATCATCTGTACAAACATTATATAGATAGAATTCTTGAGGCATGTCTGTGTACCTAAAGACGTGGTGAACATTCTCTTTACTAATGGATTAGAGTTTGACCAACTTAGACAGCATATTAAAAAGCAGAGACGTTACATTGCCAACAAAGGTCCATCTAGTCAAAGCTGCGGTTTTCCAGTAGTCATGTATGGATGTGAGAGTTGGACTATAAAGAAAGCTGAGCACCGAAGAATTGATGCTTTGGAACTGTTCTGTTGGAGAAGACTCTTGAGAGTCCCTTGGACTGCAAGGAGATCCAACCAGTTCATCCTAAAGGAAATCAATCCTGAATATCTTTGGAAGGACTGATGCTGAAGCTGAAACTCCAATACTTTGGCCACCTGATGCAAAGAACTGACTCATCAGAAAAGACTCTGATGGTGAGAAAGATTGAAGGCAGGAGGTGTAGGGGGCGACAGAGGATGAGATGGTTGAATGGCATCACCGACACGATGGATATGAGTTTGAGTAAGCTCTGGGAGTTGGTGATGGACAGGCAGGTCTGGCATACTGCAGTCCATGGGGTTGCAAAGAGTCAGAAACGACTGAGCAACTGAACTGACTGACTAGAGTTTGATACAGCTCAGACAGAATAGGAAACAATACCTTGGCATCAAAATCACAACCAGGAATCCAAACAAAGAGAAGGAGCAATGGGGCATCTTTTACCTCTGCTCCGAATTGCAGAGACTGGGAGAAGAAAGCTCAAGGATTTATGGATTTAACATTCCTTTCCTTTTTGGGGGTCTGATTTATAAATTAAGAAACTGAGACAGAGAGAGGTTAGGCAGCCTGACTTAAGTAAAAGCTTTGTGTTTAAACTGAGTCAATCCAGACTACCAAATTTTCGTCCTTTAGCCCATTTATTTTTCCTGCCTTTTCAAGACTATTATCAAGATAATATAAAATACTCAGTGACTGTCCACCTCAAATTTCAAGCCTAAACACATAAAAACACAAATTTTATTCTTGCTTATTTGTGAGTGACATTTTAAAAATTCTAACAAACATTGAAAGAAAGGAAAAAGATCCTCTCATAGCAATGTGTGGAAATCATATGGCAGCTAAAGCAAACTATAAAAAAAGCCCAACAAATTAATAAATATGTCTCTATTTCTCTGGGGCTTATGTTATCATTTCATGAAGCAGGGAAGTGAAATTTAACTTTTCAAATTACTCTTCAGAAAAACTTAAAATCAGTATCCCCCCAAAAAATATTGATTCTGTAAGAAGATCCAAATAAATGTGTAAAAACATCAGCAACTTTTAAGATGATAAAGTGTATGAAGATTTGTTGAAACTATTAAATGATTACAACTTTAAACATAAATAAGAAAAACATATATGAATAATAATTTGTAGATTGAAGACCATACTATCTCAGAAGGAAGCAAAAGAAAAAAAAAAAAAGATTTGGAGTGTTTACTGGCCACTCATTATTATTATAACTGAACTATGTTCAGAACATTTTAAGAGTAAGTCTAGCCTTAGAAAAGTATCATGCTTATGAAATCTGGGTCAGATGAAGCAGTTGTATAGGTCTGAGAGCCATCAGCCTGCCTATCCAATATCATTCTCTGTCTTCTAGAGTTGCCTTTCAAAATATATGAAACGAGAAGGAAAAAAATAATCGTGCTCTAGATACTTCTTCTAGAAAATTATTTCACTACTGGAGAATTTTAACTCAGGTGTTTTTTACTATGAAAGCAGTTTCTATCCCATAAAATTAGTTTGAAGGTGATAGGTCAGCTTGCCATTTATAACTAAACATGTATGTAAGTTTTCACATTTTTCTAGGGAAATTGGCTAAAAATTATAGCTAGGTTATGATATGGGTCCATAATACCACATTCTGTTATTTTTTAACTGTACTTATAAATATTGTTATTAATAATATGTGAAGTAGGTTTTAAAAAATGAAGAAAGAATATTATTCAACTCTCAGCAACTGTTTATTGAGTATCTGCTCCATGCCAAGCATTGATCTTTTTGCAGGGTTTTTGCTTGCATAGAACAGACATTCTTGTGGAGATTTATTTTCCCATTTTGGTTGGAGGGCACAGTGCATGGCTAGCCCTAAGTATTATGATCTAGGGAATCCTAACATTTCTTCTCCATCTCCCTGAAGCTTCCTGAATCACCAGGATACCCCATTCACTCATGAGATTTTAAATCTCTCACTGAAATTCTCACTTAGAATTGCCCTAACCCTACATATTTTCAGCCTTCTGGTAGCTGATGTGTGGGACTCATGAGATACTATACCCCACCTTATACACACTTGCTCATATCAGAAACATCCAATTCCATTGCTATAGTTCTATTTTATGGTGATGTGTTAGCATGGATCAGCATTATCATCTGCATCATTTGGGTCAGAAAATACTCATTCCTAATTAATGTCAGAAGAATCTCCACATATTAAGACATAAATCATCAGGAAAAATGAACAAAAATTAGGCTTGGGTAGCTTGAAAATCATGGTGAGAGGTGATAAAACTCAGAAAATCTGCCATGGAAAGCATTTTATCCAATTCTAAAGATTCCCTTGTGGCTCAGCTATTAAAGAATCTGCCTGCAGTGCAGAAGACCTAGGTTCAGTCCCTGGGTTGGGAAGATCCCTGGAAAAGGGAAAGGCTGCCCACTCCAGTATGCTGGCCTGGATAATTCCATGGATGTATAGTCCATGGGGTCATGAAGAGTCAGACACGACTGAGCTACATTCACTTTCACTTTTAAAGATTCTCAGATAAATCAACCTTACATCATCTTTCCTGAGGGTTAATAAATAGTTCTTTCTCTTTTCAAGGAAGTATATTCTGAATTAATCTAATTCTTTTTCTTTATAGCTTTAGTGCATTTCTCTTTTGCTGTCAATGTGCTGTGCTTAGTCATTCAGTCGTGTCCAACTCTTTGCCCCCATGGACTATAGCCCACCAGGCTCCTCTGTCCATGGGGATTCTCCAGACAAGAATACTGGAGTGGGTTGCCATCCCCTCCTCTAGAGGATCTTCCCAACCCAGGGATTGAACCCAGGTCTCCTGCATTGCAGGCGGATTTGTTGTCAATAGATGTTTGTTAAACCTTTATACATATATGTTCAAGGAATAAAGGATATAATATTCTTTATAATAATCCTTCTTCAAGATAAACTGAAACACCAGGAGTGGCATTGAAATATGTGATATATTTATTTGGCATAATTCATCTAAAATATACCAGTTATATGAGTGTACTTAATTTCTGAACATTTTCTCATAATAAATTAGAACTCATATCTTTATGTCTACTGGATGATAATAAAGAGATGATGATATTTATTATCATACAGTTTGATGTGGTTGATATTATTGAGATCTTACAATGTGCTTGGCATTGGATCGATTCCCTTTTAGGTAGATTTTATCACATGCATTTTCTTCTTTAATTATTTTAACCATCTTGAAGAGTGTTGGGGCTTCCAAGGTGGTGCTAGTGGTAAAGAACCTTCCTGCCAATGCAGGAGACATAAGAGACACAGGTTTGATTCCTGGGTCGGAAAGAACCCATACCAGTATTCTTGCCTGGAGAATCCTACATCCAGAGAAACCTGGTGGGCCTGGAAGGCTACAGTCCATGGGGTCACAAAGAGTCGAACATGACTGAATGACTAAGCATGCTCGTAAAGTATTATCTCTCTATAAACAAGTCTTGGAGATATACTCAGGGAGTCTGAAACCAGAACTTGCACTTTTACTCACTCTGAAAAGTGAATGTTCATTAACAAATCCTATCAGGAAATTTATCAGCCATATTATTGGTTCAATTACCATGGGTTTAGAAGAAATAACAGCTGTCTTGACCTGGTTAACTTTATAGCACTAATCAGACACAGGCTTATTTATTCTGTTATACAAGTTTATTTTTATATGTGGATAAATGAATTTAGAAACTGACAGTGTTGGCTGCTGTGAAATTTCAAGTGTCTTTGTAAAAATAATTAGATAGTTATCTGGACATAGATAAATAATTTATCCTTAAGTCAGTATCACTTACATCTTTTGGAAATGTAATTATCCATGGTATGGATTTTGTAGAGAAAGGATATGAATCTCTCTTTATCCTTATGTCGAAATAGCTACAAATTTATTATGGTGATGTGATAGCAGCTGCATGATGTTGTGAGCCATTCCAGTGGATTTGTCCAAAGTGCTGTTTGGAGTCCCAGAAAAGCACTGGGACTATTAACAAACAATGAGAACTACCCCACCACTTTGGTGAAGTGCCTTTGGAAATGAGAGTATAAGGCAAACTTTGTTTCATATCAGTATACATTAAAAGTATTGGTTATATAGACTGAATGGATTTAGGGAAAACACCAAGTTCCAGAGTTAACTAACATTATTCAAATAGTTATTAAAGCAGGGCAGGGTAAGAGAGAACTTCTGAATCTTAGTCATATTTTATAATTTTTCTGAGAAAATTTAAGATGTTGTCTATCTCGATTGTGATTTTACAAAGTTAATATATACCATGGATATATATGCCATGGAAGTGATCCTATATTTTAGGGGACTGGCATTTGAAAGTATTTAATTTCAAATATTTCAGTGATGGTAAAACTGAAAAACCTCAGCATATTTAATAAACAAAGCATAATAGCCAACTAACAAAAGCAAATGCTTTAAGTGCAAGTCTACACACACTTGAAATAATGAAACTTCTGTACAGATTTATTCAATTATTTGAGTTAGTTACAGAGACTTTGTGTGAGTATGTACACACATTATTTGAATGAAATTAGGGTAGAATAGTTCAATGAATTGACACCTGGATTTTATTTGGCTGAAAAAAACTGTCTTGTACATCAAAAGGCAGTAAACATGGTATGTCTTTTCACGTTCTACTTGGAAGTTACATGAACTGATAGCAAGTTCGAAATATTAAAATACAGGCACAGTTTCTCACTATTATCCTCTCCCTACAGGTTGTGTATAAAAATAATGATGTAAGGCTGGAATTATCTCGACTTGCCAAGCAAGGTGACCCAAAGATGAAGATCCATGGAGTGGTGGCATTTAAATGTGAGAATGTTGCAACTTTGGACCCAATCACCTTTGAAACCCCAGAATCCTTCATCTCTTTGCCTAAATGGAATGCAAAGAAAACAGGCTCCATATCCTTTGATTTCCGTACAACGGAGCCAAATGGCCTCATCTTATTTAGTCATGGCAAGCCACGACACCAAAAAGATGCCAAACACCCACAGATGATAAAGGTAGACTTCTTTGCTATTGAGATGCTGGATGGCCACCTCTACCTCCTCCTGGACATGGGATCAGGTACAATCAAAATTAAAGCCCTGCAGAAGAAGGTGAATGATGGAGAATGGTATCACGTGGACTTCCAGAGAGATGGACGGTCAGGTAATTTATCATTTTTTAAACTGTTTATCTGTTAAAACACCATTCGTAAGGAATTAAAATCAACCCATATTAAAAAGTTCTTGCATTTCTGTCTTTAGGGGAAAGAAAACTGTTATTATCTCTGTTTCACATCATATAAGAATCAGAAGGAGCTAATTAATCGTCATAGTGGGGCATCAAACCCCAAATGCTCAAATGACTTCAAGAACAGCTTCTTAAATGAACATTAAATGGATAATCAAGTGCCAAATCTTGCAAGAAATTTTATCCTGAGTTTGCAAATGACAAAACTCAAGGTTCTTATGTTCCCAATTATCTCTTATATCATTGGATGTCTGAGGTGCCTGAAGTGGCAAATATAAAATCTGGGAAAAAAATCAATGATTCATATAATCCTTAGTTTAATACAATATGTATAAAATCCTTAGTTTAATACAATATAGTTTTTATCCAAGATGGGCCTACAGTATCAAAAACACTTTAATCAATACAGGAGGATTTCAAGGATGCTGGTAAAACTCTGCTGCCTTCCAAATAGGTTCCCTTTCTGATAAAAGAAATTTCAAATTCCACCAACAAGAGTTTATTCCACTGACTTCCTTTTGCTGCACTTATTTATTTATTTATTTCTGAAGTCCTTGTGAAGTGGGGGGAAGGAGGACATGTGGTAGGGAGGCCTGAAGGAATACCATTTACTTACTCTGAAATGCAGTAGATTAGGGGGCTGAGAGAGTTGAGCAGTGTTAGGTTTGTGGGGCCAAGGACCATACAGGCAAAGCAAACAACATTTGGAAACCCAGAGGTGGTGGGGATGGGTGGGGAGAGAAACAATTTGTTTCAGGTCTGCAACGGTATATTATCTTTCACTTTCTTCACCCTTTGCTTTCATGCTGATTGGACCTCTTACAAATCAAGTTATCTTCTAAGTGAAGATGGTTGAATTTAGACTTAGCTACTCTCCTCTCCCTCCCCCAACTCTCGTATTTGGTTTTATACTATACTAGCCTCTCTGGCTGCTGCTGCTGCTGCTGCTAAGTCGCGTCAGTCGTGTCCGACTGTGAAACTCCGTAGACGGAAGCCCAACAAAGCTCCTCTGTCCCTGAGATTCTCCAGGCAGGAACACTGGAGTGGGTTGCCATTTCCTTCTCCAATGCATGAAAATGAAAAGTGAAAGTGAAGTTGCTCTTAGTGACCCCATGGACTGTAGCCTATCAGGCTCCTCCGTCCATGGGATTTCCCAGGCAAGAGTACTGGAGTGGGGTGCCATTGCATTCTCCAACTAAATACCAGTATAAACTTGGCCTCAGCATTTTTTTTATTAAGGCCTGGATTTCTTTCTTTGCCAAGCATCTTGAGAAGATTCACTTGATTCCAGTACCAGGGACAGGGAATTAACAGGGACGGAGACTAGGATTCTGTATGTTTGCAAAGTTTCTTGAGGACATGATTTGGTCAGCCACATTTGGAAACCACAGATCAGATGACATTCAGATGACACCTAGAGTGCTTCTTTCAGGTCCAAGAATCTGTGATTACCATCCCAGGTTAGAAGGGCCTTGCTGAAGTGCTGGGGGAGCTCCCCTTCTTGCTCCCTCCTTTCACAGACTCCCATGTCGCTTGTCTGTTTCTGGCTTCTCTGCAGCAGAGCAGTTTGCTGTTTTACAATTATTCATGCCTTCTTTTTCTGTTTATCTATCTAGAAGATCATATTTTTACTTTTGGAAATATCTTTTCTGTCCACTAAAATAAAGAGATGAAATGTATGAAAATTGAGAGGGAGGCAGGGGTGAGGGTGAAGTGTTGAAGGATAGTCAGAACCAATTGCTCTGATCCTCAAGAATTTTACAGATGAATATATCTGATTCATTTTTCTCTGTAAACTTGGTCTGTATGTTCTTTCATTCCTCTAAAGAAATTCAAAAGGAAAAGAAGCTACTGTTCTATGTAGTCTGTGCTGTGTTGCCATTTTCTCCAGTATTTTAGATGATTGAGAGTAAACAGTAAAAAAAATTTTTTTGGTCTGTTGTACTATACTGTGCATTACAAATTGGATTCCTCTTTGTTTTTCTGATTTGAGCTGAGAAGAGTTCATTGATATGAATACAGAAATATAGCAATAGGTGGCCACCTGTTGGCTTCCCTCAGCCTGTTTCTATCAGAGTTAACAATTAATTTACTTCTGAAGAACCTTCGGAAAGAAGACTTAAAAGAGGATGGGAACATGACTAATCTAGTGTTTGCCATACTAACTTATGGATGTTATCACTTGACTTAAAATATATCTAGAACTAATTTTGAAAGTGACTTTCAAGAATATATATAATTCTAGTCAGATATTATAACAATTTAAAACATAACTGATCAGATCAGTAGGTATCTTTGGAAGTTCAGAAGGGAGAAAAAACAAAAAGCACTACACTTCAGATTGGTTGTATTTCTTTCACCTAAAATTTTTTCTATGTATTTTCTTACTGTATGGAAAAGTCTGTAGTTAATGTCAAATTTTTATTAAATGCAAAATAATATGAAATAGAAAATAAAACCATTCATTATTCATTTGATAATAATGATTTATACCTGGATATTTCTTTCCAGTCTTAAGTGGTGATGCAATCTAATTAGTTTCCAAAGTTCCCTGGATGACCTATTACAATAAGAATCAGATTAATACTTTAATCCTCAAGCCAAGGAAAATCTACTTTTTTTCTATTTAAGCTCTTTAATTCATCCAGATTACCAAAATTTTATTAACTGCTCTGTTTACACCCTCATTGGAAAAGGTCAGAGCAGAAAATACCAACTTTAATTTACAAAGTTCAGTGCTGAATGAGAAAAAGAGAGATGCCTTAAGAGAATATTATTTGCGGTAAGAAAGAAGATAAACAAATGGTGGATTTCTGTTAGAATCCAGTGGAAATATTTAGTATGCTTGATCTTGGTGTTTTGATGCTAAAGTACTTTGATAATGATTTCAGGTTAGTGAAATGAAACAAACAATATAAAAGCCAATGTTCATTCACTAAACCAAATTCTGCCTTTACTAAATTGAAAGGAAAAAAAAAAAAGAGCTCATATTATGTTGGCCTAGCTCAAGGGAGTTTAATGTAGTTTTAATAACTGCAGCTGTTAATATTTTATATATAGTATTTTAATTAAGTTCTATATTTGCACATTGCATTGGTTTGGTATAAAGCAGCTTTTAAAAGATTGAATGACTAGCTGTGCTGGCTTTTATTTTACTTAAAGGATATTTCTGAGTTACGCTTGGTGAAATACTAAAATTTATAGCTCAGTTAAAACTAGGAAGGGGCTTCCCTGGTGGCTCAGATGGTAAACAATCTGACTGCAATGTAAAAGACTTGGATTTGATCCCTGGGCTGGGAAGATCCCCTGGAGAAGGGAAGGTGAACCACTCCAGTATTCTCACCTGGAGAATTCCATGGACAGAGGAGCCTGGTGGGCTACAGTCCATGAGGCCACAAAGAGTCAGAGCAACACTTTCACTTTTGAAACTAAGAAACATCGTATTTCAAGAAATAATTTGTTTCAGCCATATTTCACATCGGCTATATTCAGAGGCTATATGAAAATTACTCAATATAATATGGGAAATGATACTGATATGACAGGGCAAAGTTGGCTGATTTCTGACACATGGACAATGAAGGTCATAGCTATTGATTTGTCTGGGAACCTCTTTGGCTGAATATTTTAAAAGCATTTAATGAGCCATATTATCTCTGTTATTAAAATAGAGGAATCCTGGGCCTAGGAATTATTCTTTCTCCTATTGACCATACTAAAATTAGTAGGCCAGCAGTCATGGTCATTAACTTGATGTTAATAATTCTTGGCTATCTTGTTCATAGATTGAGTTAAAACTATATTGGTAGATAGATTGAATTTTTATATTCCCCAGTTTATAAGGAAAATCCATGTATGACAAGGACTATCTTAGTTATATTTATATCCACAGGTCCTGGTGCTTCTATATGCAGTAACAGGTGCTCCATACATATTTGGTATAAGAAAAAGATAAAGAATTAAAACATGTAAATGGCTCAGTGCCAACCCACCACAATATTCTAAAAATAGTAACATTATTACACTTGAAGAGTAATAGCACTCTTTTAGTTGTAAATGCAGCTTCTTAAAGGAATTATGTTACTTCCTAAAAGCAGTTTACACAGTATAACAGGGTAACAAGTCTACTTTTATGAATATGATGCCATCCTCCAAGCCAGGATGTCTGGAAAAAATGCAGTGGGGGAGTTAAACAATTGTTAGTTGATTGTGACAACCTTTTATGAGAACAGAACTGCTATTCCTGCTTGTTCATGAGCTCCCTATATCATGCACATATGAACAAGTAGGCAGAAGGAGCATTAATCCTGAGCGAAGGTGTTTGCTTCTTTCTGAGGGCTAGAATATGCAGCCACAGTAATCACACTACTGACGAGGAAGACAGTCACTCAGGATGTCCATTTTTCTGGTTATCTGTCCTTCTGTCCTTTGTTCACTAAGAGGTGGGTACATGAGCCCTTTGTCTAATGGGAAATACCACCTTCATCTGAATACTCTTCCTGAATTTTTCAGCACAATTAATTGTATTAGATTATATGTCGTTCTTCCACTCCATAACTTGCGGAAATAAAAACTTTTTCACTTCCAAACTCTGACTAACACTGTTTTGCCACAGCTGTTCTCTCTGTACTTCTTTGTGCCTGCTTAGTCTATGACTGGTCACGTTGGGGACCAGTGAACTATGTGGACTAAGCCACAAGTGGCATTTTCAGATCCTGTGCTAAATGGCAAAGGAGGAAACATACAAAATGCCAGCCTGACTTGTGGATCAGAGTGTATGATTTGAATGTCACAAAAAGTGGATATGCTCAATATATAACATAATTACTTAACAGAGCAAGACTCCTTAGTTGCTGAGTTAATAAATATGATTGATGGGACTCATTACTCTGCAAAGTTTAAAGGATGAACAACTCAGTATTTTCTTACCAGCCCTTCTTACCTTTTCTAGCGTTTCCCTTTGCCTCGCTTTTGCTCCCAAACTCAGTACAAGATCGCCTCCCAGGTATTTAACTAAAGGATTAATTGTGCTAAAATTAAGAGGAAGTTAATGACTGTTTTCTTGGGGCAGATATATCATTTAAATTTGCATTAAGTTCTTTGACTGAGTCAACAGTATCCTCTCAAGTATTTTTATAGTAAACTGCCAGTCATTTTTTTCTTATTTTTGCAAACCATCGTTGTACATTGACATCAAAGAGAAAACTCATTATTCTCATCAAATTCTGCTTGTGTACAGCAGGGTATAGCAGATTGTATCAGCAGTTATTCATGGGTAAGCCTACATTTAACAGTTAAGAAGCCACTGAGAGCTGAATCGAAGTCACAGACTTCCAGTTTAAGAACTAGAAATTACAGAGGGAAAAGCACAAGGCTCTCTCCAGAGCACATAATTAGAGGTTTATAGTAATCACTGTTTGATGTGAACAGCACTTTCTAGCTATCTATTACCAGCACTGATTTCTGTGTATACCATTCATGAATCACTCCTGTTATACATTTCTACTTGAACAACCATTAGAGGATTTCTCTGTTAGGTCTTCATTTGAATTTGCCCTCTGACTATAAACATTCCTCCCATGCCTCTACCTAGTAGCCTGTTGCATACATTTGAAATAATACTAAGTGAATGTATAATGCTTTATTTTGTACCCATGTCCATTAAACACCACTACCCATCCATGGGAAGACTAAAATACCTTATCAATAATTTATCAATTATTTGACAATCCTAATGACTAGATGGATTCAATGTTGCATATGAAAATGTTTTGAATGGGGAGGGGGGAAAGGCAACAGATGAGTTTCTTCTCTAAAATACGTTCAGAGTAAATAAATGAACATAAGGATCAATTTAATAAACTGTAAAATACAGACATGTCATGAATTAAGCAGGTACATATACAAACACACATAGCAGTTTTCAGTTTCAAAACATTTTCATTTTTGCATATCTTCCTCTATTTTTTGTTAACAGGTATGTATATTTTATACAGTTGCAATTAAAGTACAAACTTACTTTTTCAGGCTATTTGTTTAATATAATATCATGAATTCTTTTTAAACTGAAAAATATCTAAAATAACAACACTTATTCTGTGGCAATTATGGAAACAGCATCTAAGAATCAAAGCAGAGTTTGTAGAGGCACCTTCACCAAGCTTCCGAGGCTGTAGGACTCAAATGTATCAATGTTTATAGTGTCTCTAGGAAAGAAAGTCATGGAGACAAACATAGACAGTACCCATCCAAGCACTGCCCAAGGGACTTGACTACTCCACCCCACTATAGGGACAGAGCCAGCTCACCTGAGATAAGGGAAGGTGTCAAACCACCCTAGGCTAAAGTTATTAAAACTCCCATCATAATAAATACACACTTGGATTATAAATTGGCATCTCTGAGGAAACATTTCATATCATGTGATGGCTAATTTCTCAACAGAATTAGTAACTTGGCATTCTTATTTTATACATTGTTCTTGGGAGTTGGTTGAATGATATGTATGCATAAAGATATAATATGAAGACTTTCATTATAATTTAGTTTAAAACAGTGAATTAAGAAAAAAGTTAAAATGTTCATCAATAGAGGACAAACTCAGAGAGGTGGAACCTCTCTTTCTAAAAATACTAAATCTTTCTAGCGTACTCTTTCAAGGGGCAGATGCTGGACCTTGGTGTCAGATGCATCCTTAAGATGTGAATATGTGGCAAAAACCACCACAATATTGTAAAGTAACTAGCCTCCAATTAAAATTTTACAAAAAAGAAAAAAAAGAAAATTGTGAGGGAGCACCAAAAAAAAAAAAAAAATAGAAATAAGTATTTAACTGACCACACACAGCCATAGTGGCTGTCACTGTGGAGTGCTGGCTGAGCAGAAATCTGTGGAAATTCTAGAAAATAATATTTTAATTGCTGTGATATATGTCACTTGATTGATATTTACAACTTCCCAGCACTGTGTATTATCATTTTAAAAATTCATATGTATAAATATACTGTTATGAGTATGTGTGTTTTTATATGTGCCTATGCTTAATTCATGACATATCTGTAACATATAAATATGTACTGTTAGTGAAAAAGTTTAATTAGCTCATAAGATACCTAAGTGAAAAGTTTTTGTTTTCTACACAGTTCCATAATAAATTCACTCTCCACTTCCATTGGTAAAAGAATTTGTTGTTGAAAAATTCCAGATATTTTCCTATGCACCAACATATCTATAAATATAAGGATACATATAAAATAAATATAGAGCTTCTTTTTTACATAAAGGTTACTCTTTACCAATTATTGGGTGACTTAAAAATATTAACTTTTTTTTAGGCCATCCTTTATAGTGATATCATATATCTCTAGTTTAAATATATCAATATTTACTTATTCTTCTATTATAATATTCCTGAGTCGATGGAGGAATATCAAACTTTTAAATGTTACTTCAAGATTTATTTTTTTCATAAATCTTTTAATTTCTGAAATTTCCAGCTCACAGAGGACAGTTAACTTTTTAAAAAATACAGTTTTAAACTAATTTATAATGAAAGTCCTTATATTATTCTTTATGCATATTGATTAAAATTTCTGTAGGATAGATTATGGGAACTGGAATTGCTGTGTTAACTACATTTTTAAACATAATCAAAGGTTATTTTACTACAAGCTGTTTCAGTCTACACTCTACAAAAACTACTTATTTTTGGCTTTGCTGGGTCTTGGCTGCTGGCTTTCTCTAGTTGCAGAGAGCGGGAGCTACTCTCTAGGTGTAGGGTATGGGCTTCTCATTGGAATGGCTTCTTTTGTTGCACAGTATGCACTTTAAAGCATGAGGGCTTCAGTAGTTGTGGGGCATGAGCTCAGCAATTGCAGTGCATGGGCTCCAGAGTCTCAGGGCTTCGGTCATTGTGGAACACAGGCTTAGTTGCTCTGTGACATGTGGAATCTTCCCAGATCAGGGATCAAACCCGTGTCTCCTGCATTGGCAGGCAAATACTTAACTATTTGACCACCAGAGAAATCCCAGTCTACACTCTTATCTGCAGTGTATGAGCTGCCCTTTTCTCCTTTCTCTTGGCTTTTACTAAGAAACATCTAAATTTTAAGAGTTGCTTCAAGATTTATTTTTTCATTTATCTGTTTAATCTCTGAAATTCCCAGCTCACAGTAATCCAAGTAAACAAGAAATACATAGTAATAACCAGAAAACAGAATATTAAGATTGTGTTTTGTTTTGTTTTCAAGCAAAATTTAGTTCTTATTATAAACCTAATACATGAAGTTGTTTTTAAAAAGACATAGAAAACTAAAAAGAAAGAATAAAGAAAGAAAAGAGAAAGCAAGAAAGCTATCCATTTATGATTGTACTACTTCAAAACTGCCATTATTAATATTTTGGTATTTTTACTATCTATTTATGGGAATCATGTAATTTTCATTTTGCATCACACACTGAAATCAGTGCTTCATTCTGTTTCTATCACTTTATTATGCCTTTTTACCGAGTTTGGTTTTGTTAATAGGATACTAAATTTGACAAGTAAGTGTATGTTTTTGGAATCTGATTTTCTTCAGGAATGAGGGGAAAACAGAATTGTTGTTGCTTAGTCAACAAGTCCTGTCCAATTCTTTTGTGACCCTGTGGACTACAGCCCTACACACTCCTCTGTCCATGGGATTTCCCAGGCAATAATATTAGAGTGGGTTGTCATTTCCTTCTCCAAGGGATCTTTCTGACTCAGGGATCAAACCCACGTCTCCTGCATTAGCAGGCAGATTCTTTACTACTGAGCCACTTGGCCTTCCCTCGAAGCAGAGTTACAGATAAATTAAATTTATATCCAACTAAAAAAAATATTTTAAACAGTAATTACAAAAATTTTACTCACTGAAGAATTTTAGTAACCATCCAGGCAAGTCATTTATTTTGCATAAGAGCCACGTTGAAGCTTAATAAATCTGTTATTTGACTAAGCTCTTGAGCTAGTTAGTTGCAAAGCTAGAACATGAAAATCGGTTTCCTTCGATCAGGTAAAATCATTTCCCACTAGAACACACTTTCTATTCCCTTATTTCTCAATCACTTAAACTTTTGCAGTAATTTAAAACTTGAAACCAAATTAACTTGTTTTAAATCTCACCTTTGCTTCATGTTTCTTTTCACCCTCTAAGCTAATTGGGAAATAGGATAACCAGGAAGAACTGGATGAGAAAAAGAGTAGAAACTAACAATTTATAAATACCAGACCAAAACATGAAGCTAATTTCCATTTCTATAACTAAGTTTTCCCCTACATATATTTTTACATTAAGATGAATTTATATTATTTATGCTTATGGATATTTAAAAATATTACCTAATCTATTTAGTTTATTACTTTTGTTTTACCTCTTGCACATACCATGAAAACAACTAGATTTAAATGTTAATATAAGTTAACGTGGGTGCCTCCCAGGTGGCTCAGTGATAAAGAATCTTTCTGCCAATGCAGAAGATATGGGTTTGATCCATGAGTCAGGAAGACCCCCTGGAGAAGGAAATGGCTTCTTGCCTGGGAATTCCCATGGACAGAAGAGCCTTAAGGGCTACAGTCCATGGGGTCTCAAGAGTTAGACACAGCTAAGGGACTGAGCGCACACGCAAGGTAATGTGATTTCTATATTAAGATGTTAAAAGTCCTATGCACACAAATACCTTTGTTTTCAAAGAAATTTCATTTCTTTAAAAGTAAAATAGCACAGCAGGGTACTTTGGATTCTTAAATACTGAAGCATGAAACACCAATCCAAGTAAGTCCCCAAATATGACTGCCATCTACATATTATAGCAGCTCAGATATAACAATGTTTATATAAAATGTCTTATTTGCCAGAAATTTCACATGTAATTATAGTGGAAGAAGGTAAAATGTGAAATAATGTGTGAAATAATCAAGCTGTTTCAAAGAGAACATGTGGTATTTGTCATTCCTGGAAAAATGATAGAAGGATAATCCAATAGCACACTCAGATTTTTGTTTTCTTTTAAGTATTGATTTGGTTCAGACAGTAAACCGTCTGCCTACAATGTGGGAGACCCGGGTTCAATCCCTGGGTCAGGAAGATCCTCTGGAGAAGGAAATGGCAACCCACTCCAGTACTATTGCCTGGAGAATCCTATGGACAGAGGAGCATAGTAGGCTCCTACAGCCCATGGGGTCGCCAAGAGTTAGACACGACTGAGCGACTTCACTCTCACTCTCTCTCTCTTACATACGATCATACCTCAACCTTTGGAAATGCTTAATTTCTATTGATATATACAACTGCAGCAACCACTTATGGCCTTTAATTGTCAAAGAATAAGAATTAAATATTCATTTCATATTTTCTTGGTAATCATTGCCTTTACAATTCAATGATAGGCACTTGAGAACGTTAATACTGAAATTTCAGTGTTCTCCTATGTAAGTGTTAATTTGACTTGACTGAATTTGGAAATTCCATCATGAGTTTTTTTGCTTAGGTAAAAAGGTCCCTTGATCCATGTCAATAATAAAATCATTAAGGAACTAGGGATTCAAATCCTTTACCAGAAACAGGTGTGTTTCAGGACAGTTGCACATGGGAAGCCTAAAATATCAATCTCTTTTTGAGTTTGACTAATAAAATATAGGTATTATTTCAAACAAATTTTTACTCTTTGAATCTTCAAAATATAAAAACAATAATTTCTGTTTCCTCTCAAGTCCTACCCTTTTCCTTTTTTTTTTTTTTTTGGCCATCCCTTTTACAAATATCTTCTAACATAGAAGTGAATTGACAAAGCATGTAAAGCATGTAAGTGATTTTGGGTCACAGTCATTTCATTCTGTTTGTTTGTAAACTATTTCAGTGAATAATATCTAATACATGCATTTGTTCATGGAGACTCCATACCTTGAAACTGGGGCTAAATGAAAGTGTTGATTTTCTCAGATTATATTTGATGTGAAGTTAGGATGGTATTCTTTTGCTTCTTCTCCACCTTTCATTATTCTTCTTCCCATGAGAAGTCTCAGACTGTCTCTCAAAGGGATGATAAGGAGAAGAGCAATCTTACCCTTTATGATAGTAACTTCTCAGTGTTTTTTGAACATAGAATGCAACCTGTCAGTTCTGAAATGAGTTTGGTGGGTCATATCTAGCATTTGTATTAATATACTTATAAGAAAACATTATCAGAGTGTCTCAGAAGTAGTAGAGATATTTTCCTGTTAAACAGATATTTCAATGTGTGAACATATGTGTGTGTGTGTGTATGCATGCACTGGGCTGCATGAAAACTATGGTTTAACTTTAGCTGTGATCAGAAAACTCTAATCTCAAAGTTATAGTGAATATCTTACTCTGGCCACAGCAAGAATATCCATAGAGACATAATCTTTGGTTGCTCAATCGTGTTCAGCTCTTTGTGACCCTTTGGACTATAGCCTGCCAGGCTCCTCTGTCCATGATATTTCCCAGGCAAGAATACTGGAGTGGGTTGCCATTTCCTCCTCCAGGAAATCTTCCTGACCCAAGGATTGAACTCACGTCTCTTGTATCACATGCATTCCAGGCAGACTCTTCAGCAGCTGAGCCATACTGGAATGGGTCATAGTGGAATATCTGAACTTAAATACTGTGTTCAAGCAGGCACTAATGCACCATAGTTATAAGACCTAGTCACTCCATTCTGTCAAACAAACTCTTCATGGATGATTATCTGAAATACTTGTCAGCAGATTTGCCCCAAGAGTGTAGACATACTGAAGACGGAAACCGCAGAGTGTACTGAACTCTGCAAACTACGCAGAGGAGACCGAGTGAAGTGTTGTGCAAAAAAGCCACTGGATTTCCTCATCTCAGGAATCCTCCAAACATCCTCATCCTTAGTGTCAGAATCATAACACCATGAATGAGGACAAGACAGTTTTTCAGAGTGTTTTCCCAGTCCTGAGCTAAATCAAACTTATTCCATGAATAAAAAGGCGTATGGGGAAAATTGGATATTTTTAAAATATCCCCAGTCTGGGAATACAAGATATCCCCAGTCTTGTAAAACTTACTCTGTGTCTCCTAACAGTTGTGTCTCAATAATATGTATTCATTTCCAGGAAATCTTCTTGAACTAATTAAAAATAGGGGCTGGCACCTCTCTCTCTTTTATCTTAAAAACCCAAGTCATTGTTTTCCTTGCGTACAAAACTTTGCTTTCAACGTATGCTGGTTTTTTTTTTTTTTATGTCCACTTTTCCTTTTATCATTAATACTTAACTCTCATCATTTTCTAACTTACTTTAGCTGCTGCAGTGGTTAAGGATCATGTCTTCATTTACTTAGGACATTTACTTAGGACTTAGGGCATTTTGGACAGTTAAAAATGCATGTGGTGAAATTCTGTTTAGAACAGTGTCACCATTCTCTCATAATTATATATTTTAGTTCCCCTAAATGATTTTTAAAATATTTTTCTAAGTAGGATTTTCTGCTCTGTGTATTTCTAATGAATTTTCTTCTAGACATCTGCACAAATGTGAACAGTAAAAATGAGTACTTGGCCATTTTCCTCTTTTGCTGCCTCCAAAATCCCTATTATACTCCCCTCTTTGGAAGGCCAAAATAGCAATGCCTCTGAGTGTTTCTCCCCTAGGAGCCTTTTCCATTTCTTTCGTGGGAGTCTAGAGAGACAAATGCACTCTTAATGACTTGGCCTGCCGCACAATCTCTGTCAGCAGCTTCCATTGCCCTTCTCCCTCACAGAGACCGATCCCATTACACTGCTCACACTGGGGAGTGCGCCTCTGCTGGGATCTGAGGGTCTCCTGGGCACAGTGCAGGCCCTGGCAACCTTGTGTGCTTGGATGCACGTTCCACATTCACTGCAGGCCGTAGTTCCCTTTGGAGTGGGCCTCAGCTAAACTAAAACACATCTTCCTACTCTCCTGCTTCCCAGTGGTGAAGAACACGCCTGCCAATGCAGGAGACATAAGAGATGCAGGTTCGGTCCCTGGCTGGGAAGATCCCCTAGAGGAGGGCATGGCAACTCACTCCAGTATTCTTGCCTGGGAAATCCCATGGACAGAGGAGGCTGGTGGGCTACAGTCCATGGGGTCACAGAGAGTCAGATGTGGCTAAGGCGACTTAGCATGCACACTTACTCTCTACACACATTACCTTTTTCTTTTCTGTCCCCACATTTTGTACCCTATCTTCTGTCTTCAGGCGTCTCCTGTGTGTCTACATCCTAAATCCCTGAGTCTTCTAATACACTTTCTCTTGTTAGACTCTTTCTAGTCTGCTTTACGGTCTAGACCTAAGAAAGAAATCTGGAATAATCTGGAAACGGGTCAGTGTGGTGTCTACTTCGGGTATCATACCTGCATTTTTGCAAAGATCTTTCTGGAAATAGAATATTAGTGGATTGTTGAATAATCTGGTGGTACACTGGGGAAGTTTTAATCAGGAAAATGCCTTCTATCTTTCCTATTTCTTCTTTTAGTGGATTCCATAAATATATTTTTTTCTGTGATTTTCAAGTAATCCCATGTAAATGTCTACCTTTTAATCCCATGTTCAAGACTAGAGTTTCTATATATTTATAAACTAATAGAGTCATTTTCTCCTCACAATGTAGTGAGGAAGAAAAAAAATGACTTAATTTAAATATGTAACTAGTTTGGTTTAAAGAAAAAATAAACACCTAACTTGACTTGGTTCTTGTGATGAATCATATTACACACATTTATGTAGTACTTACTACAAACCAGACATTTTACTTGTATTATTTTATTTAACACTCATATGAGGTATGTCATATTAGTATGCCCACATTATGGATGAGTAACAGAGGCCACAAGGGCTAATCAAGATTCATACAGCTAAGTGTGATGAGGTCAGGTTTTGCTATAATCTGTCAATGTATTGTATTCTATAAAGAAAAAATAATGAAGTCTATTACAGATGGGGACACAGCACAAGCTTTCATTGATTTGCAAATGCATACCAGCTTTGCAAATGAACACTAGCCAAAGAGAGCCTGGCTTTTATTACAGGGAGTGATATAGAATGCCAATTTTTCCTTCTTTCCTTCTCTCCCTCTCCCTCACTGTCTCCCCACAAGTATCCCCTTATCTGCCCTCCCTCCCCTCTCTTCCTTTCTTGCCATCTTGGCTGACCTGTTAAAGAGTGATAAGTATGCCATTTTCTCTTCCCTCATTCTCTCCCGCTTTCCCTCCCTCTCTCCCTTTTTCTGCCTCCCTTCCTTCCTTTCCTTCTTTTTTCCCCCTAAATTCTTGGAGGCCGACAACAGTCCTTCTTGCTTGTACACTTTGGTTTTCATTCCCAAAGTGAAATAACAACCATTTTAATGACAGTCTGCCTTATTCTTCAGGTTCCTTGATTCCTCAGGTTTTTATTCATTTCCCTGGGAAGTACACCAGGAATAGGAAGAAAAGTAAGAAATGTCTGCCCTCAAGGGGTTCACCCTCAGGCAGACGGCAGAAAGAAAGGGTGACATTCAGAAGAGGTTGCCTTCTGTAAAGACCCGTGTGCTCTCTTGTCTTTGCACCAGGTACCATTTCTGTCAACACGCTGCGCACGCCTTACACCGCTCCTGGCGAGAGTGAGATTCTGGACCTGGATGATGAGTTGTACCTGGGGGGCTTGCCAGAAAATAAGGCTGGCCTCGTCTTCCCCACCGAGGTGTGGACAGCGCGCTTAACTACGGCTATGTGGGCTGCATACGAGATCTGTTCATTGATGGCCAGAGCAAAGATATCCGGCAAATGGCTGAAGTTCAAAGTACTGCTGGCGTGAAGCCCTCCTGCTCAAGAGAGACAGCAAAACCGTGCCTTAGCAACCCCTGCAAAAACAACGGCATGTGCAGGGATGGGTGGAACAGATATGTCTGCGATTGTTCCGGAACAGGCTATCTTGGCAGGTCCTGTGAGAGAGGTATGATTCCAAAACCCAAGCAGCCAACTCCCCTGAGATGAAAAACGTATTCAGTGTGGACCTCACACTTTAAATGACCATTGAAATGTAATATGTGCTCTGGGGAAGTAAACTCTGCAAGCAGAGTGGCCACACGGATGCTTTACTGACAAGTCTGTATTGATTTTCAAAGGGCTAGATGCTGGGAATGCACAGCCCTTTAAGTATATCGCAGGAATACATGGTAAGGTCCTTTGCATCCTTGAGGGTATGGGCCTAAGATGTATCATAGACGATCACTGTCTCTTTTGCCCAGTTTTTAATTTCCAGACACTAGAAAGTAAAATAAAAAATAGAGCGAATGAATGCAGCACACTTTTGGCATCTAAGTGCTAATATGTAGGTCAAAAATCGTGTTCAAAGCAAGCTAAGCTGTGAGTTGCAACTTCCCTGACACTGAGCCTGTTCGTTTTCCTTTAGTCGACCTTCTCAAGGTTGAAATTTGAAGAGTAAGGTGATTTTAAACCATTTAAGTTACACCAGTATTTTCAGAAATGCACCCTAATTTCAGAGACACTTATCTTGGTCTTAGACTCAACTGATTACAGAAGGTTTCTTTACCAATTTGATATTAAGGCTTATTGTGTCTGGAAGCTCTGAATGGTTGCCTTCCTTTCCTTCTCTAGCAGAAGACAAAGCTACATTTTTTTTTTTTCCCTTTTCTTCTCCCATTAGAAGGAGAATAAGAGTTAAAGGAAAGTTAAAGTGTGATAGCTGCCACTGCTCATCTAGAGACCAGTCAAAGGAAGAAGTAGCAGAACAAATAGGTCTAAGTATGTTTTTTCATCGACTTAAGAGTTTCAAATAAATGCTTTAGTCACTATACTCATCGCCACTCATTTTCAACAATGGAACAAAAATCAATATGAAAAAATATTGACGCGTTATCCCATTGTCCTCTCATGTTCCAAATAACATTGCTCTCTTAGACATTTAGCCTAAAGGAACCTGCCATCTATTTTTCAAGCTGTACACATCTAGTTATTTTGCCTTTGCACTCCTGAAATAGTTTAATTTAGTTAAGCTGACACTTTCTAGAGAAAAAGTTATTTATTTTTTTTTTTTGACAAAATCTAAAGTTGAAATGTGGCTTTGATTCTTTATGTTAATGAGAGGGTTCATCATCTTATCAGTTCTATTGATAACATTAATCACTGTAACAATCAATAATCATAACCTAATAATCTAACGATGATCTTAAATTACTTACCAAAATACTATCACTGTTCTGGATTTTACGATGAGATAGGTCTCTAGATAGATACATATTTTAATCACATAGATTCATTCATTCTCCTAGTACCTAATTGCAATTCCTGTGAATAGTCATTAGAGGTTAATTATTTGTGCATAGTTTCATGTGTAAGGTGTATATTCTCTGTACGTTTCCCCTTCTAATTTATTTGTTTGCATAGTATAGTTTTTAGAAATTACCCAAAGGAGCCAACAACAACAAAGTGACAAAGCTTGCAAGATAAATTATAGTTAAGTATGATGTGAGATTAGGAGACCTGTGTAATTTAGGACTCTGTCTTCATTTTAATCACTCAGAGAGCTGTCACTTATTCCGATGCCTCCTGCTTAAGTGAAGCTAGAAAAGCGTATAACTGAGCTATCACACAAATTACAAAAGCCTTCAGTTAAATGTGCATGGTGTACCACCCTGTGGCAATATTCCACTACTGCATATGACAGAAATAAGAAGGGAAATTCTAGAGCTCCTTAAACCAGAATGAGGGAAAGGAGCTATTTATATGTTGCAATAATAGAAGGAGGGGTGGCAAGCATATGCAGATTTGCAAATGAGAATTTAATAGCAAGTTTCATCGCTGGCTTTCAACATACATTTTTAACTGACAAGTGGCTGAAAATTTCTGCAGATTTCTTTGTCTCCAGGTTGGTTGTGTACTGAGGAGAGAAAATAGTCATTTTTGTGTGTTTTCTGTTTCTGGACTAACCAGTGTATTGTGAGAAGTCTTTGCTTTTCAGAATTAATTTTCTTGCTCACATTATGGCATCTCCCAAGAACAAGAGTGAAGTGGGATGCTTGTCATGTTCACTGCCACAAAATTTGGCTGCTGTCCAGTTCCCAGCTCTGCCCTAGTTCAGTCAACACAAGATCATGTCCAGCCTTCAGGGTTTCCAATTCCAAAGAGAGTGCTTGACTGTGGTTCTTCGCATATACTCTGATCACATAAGGCTGTTGATCACGTAAGAGCTGACTGACAACTCTTGAAATTTTTTTAAAAAGGCGTTTTCAAAGTTTCTGTTTTACAATTATTAAGCAATAAATGTTAATTTATAAAGAAGCATGTTCAAGTCCTTGGACAGTGCTCATGGGGAATGCTGTTTCAATCACATTATAGGAAATCATTCTTCACTACATAAGCAAAAGAGTTTATAAGAAAGATCAGAGTACTTGCTGACTTAGGCAAATAAGAAAATAGTATTTTGCTTGAATGTGTATTGATCCCATAAAGAAGAGTAGCATAGAAATCATGTCCAATTGAATATAGATTGAAATCAGCACCTTGTCTCCTGCTTTACATTTTATAAATCTGAAAATTTGTGGAGACTGGTCATTCAGAAATTATTTTTGGTCGTATGTACATGGTATCATCAGAGGTCTACTTTATACTTGTTTGTTAAAGCTCTACCAGATGGAGGGACAGATGTCAGAGCAATATAATTTGGCTCCCTGTCTGATTTTCATCGTTGATCACAATATGTGACTGCCTTTTGGCAAAACTGAGCACAGGTGTACACTTTAGACCACAAGAAGGAATAAACAGAAAAGCAAATTTATCAAACTTAATGACAAGGAGGAAGGAGACAGAGGAGACAAAGCTGAAACTTTTTCTCCCTTGCTGAGAAGTGCTGTATTGAAATTAGCTTCTGAAAGAACTCTTTTGTGTTCTAAGTGGTAAAGTTAAGTTTACTAATGTCTAAAGGATGCTGCCAAATAGCATAACCTTCAAATGTCAGAATGTTGTTTACCATTTATTTGGCAGCTCTCAACTACAACCTTGTACATTTTCCATTTCTTGTCTAATTAAACGTTAACTCTAATTATGAGGAATCATTTAGGCATTCATTTGTCATTTATCAACAGGTTATTTTCACATTGAGAATTGTTTAAAATGGCACTCAGAGGCAGTCGAGTTTTATTACTTTACTGTTATTTCATTCCTGCAGCTTTTCAGAGAGTATTAAAGGCCAATGATACTTATTTTCTTTTTTACTTTGGATTGTATTTTATACAATATTTATAATCCCGTGTCAGTCATCTGTATTTCTCAAAGAATGTTCCCTCTACTTAATTTTTAATCAAATTAAGCTATATTTCATATAAGAATGAGATAATTTTAAAAAATGATAGTTGAATAATAGAGACTAGATTTACAGATTAAATAAGAGAAAACTAAAAACATTTTAGCCCTTGTATCTACATAGATAATGGCTTTTAAATTTTTATTCAAAAAATATGTGTTGCTTTATAGATAGGGACAGTGATTGGCTATAAATTAGGAAGGGGTATGGTAGAGATTAAGTGTCTTTAAGATTATACTAGAAGCAGTTTTTTTTTTCCTAATGTTTATTGCAACTTTATAGTCATGCTTTATTTTTTGAGCAAATCCTACTAGATTTTCTTTAGGGAAACCTTATTGGAAAAATATGATCCATTGATAGATATGTGATATGATATAAAACTACCATATTTTAAGGGGATTATATATTATCTTCTCAGTGCTTAGGTCAATGCTTAGCCATGAGACCTCTATTTTGGTAAACAGACCCCTCTCATAGAATTCTTTTATGACATTATTATGGCTTCTAGTGTAGATTTTAAGGAATATTTTGTTCATATACATCACCAAAATTAGATTCACTTACAATAGACAGAATAAATACTTAATCTCATTAGTGAGTATTTACATATACATTATATCCAAATTGAAATAAGCTCCTTCACATACCTTCAGTATCAAGTCCAATCATTAATTCAGTCAATTTTATCAAGGCTCTGCAGTGTGCCTGGTGCACTTGGCTGATGATAGAGAAAGAAGTAGGAGGACTCAGCATCTACTGTAATGATATGCATACAAAAGGGCAAAGACAGATTAAAGACACATACAAAATGGTAATTTAAAAAATGCTAAGTAGACATAGAGTAACTGGAGGAGGAATTAAAGAAGTGCTTGCAACAGGTATGTCTGGAGTAACATTGATCAGAAATCTGAATGCTGAAGGAACCAGCCATATGAAGATCTGGGGCCGAAACCTTTTAAGACAGAACGTGCCTCAAGTGCAAATACTTGAATGAGAGATGAAATCAGTGTGACTGGAATTTACTAAACTAGGGAGGACATGCTAAAAGCTGAGGCTGAGAGATGGACTGGGGCTGATTCACACAAAACGTCATAGGTTAATAACAGGAATAGCGATTTTATTCGAACTGCAGTGGGGAATCTGTTGGCGAAGGGTAGGGAGATGAAGAATTAGGGGTGGGTGGGGTGGATGTGCCTAGATGAAGTAATGAAGTGATTTGATCAAATTGACTCCTTTAAAAGTTTAGCTTGGCCTCTATGTGTAGGGAGAAAGAATAGAAGTAGGGAGGCCACTGAGCGAGCTATCCTTCTTGATCTATTGTGAGACATGGGAGCAGAGTCTGATGTACTGCAGTGGCACAAACTGATTCAGAAGGTGGATTGGAATTAGAGTCTACAAGACTTGAAGATTTGCAAACAGATTGGACATGGCAGAGAAGGTAAGAAAGAAAGCAGAAAGGTTAAGATCTGAGTAATGGCATTAAGCCATTTACAGAGATGGAGACACTGGAGCAGGAGCATGTTCATTGGAGCCAGAGAATTTGTTCATTATTGGTGTGTGTATCTTATTCAAATTGGAGATGTCAAATAAGCAATGGCTGATGGATGTTGGAGGGAGCTCAGAAGAGAAGTCAGGACTGTTTATAAATAATTAGGGGGAGAGAGCATGTGAGTTGACCCAGATCCCTTAAGAGGTAGAGAGAAGAGAAATGTCCTAAGCAGAGAGCTCTGGAACCCTTACTGATTCTGGATGTGCATTCAACCCCGAGATGATAACTAATGATTGAAGTTTGTTAGAAGCAATATTTGATTTTCCTGATTTTGAGAAGATAGTCTTGCAAAACCAGAGCTCCAAAATATAGTCTTAATAATAGACATGGTTGTATCACTAAAGTTAATTGCTGTCAATAGTCAAGAGAATGAGAACTTCCTAGTTTGTTTTAATTTCAGGTAGTTTTTCTTTTATTAAATGGTATCCTGAGTTATCAGAACCCATGACTAAGCAACATGATTCATACTTGTTTCACTATTCCACAACCATATGGTGTTTAACATGAAGGGGTGCTGACTATTTCTTAAAGCAGTCAGTTTGAGATCAACAGTTTTGCTCTTTGCCTCTCTGTGTTTCATGCAAAATTAAGCAACTTCTCCATTAAAGCCCTCTACTTTTCTTTAGTAGCACATATCCATACAAGCTCTTCGGTTCCACCCCCATCCTCACTCAGTGTTACCCAGGTACATAGTTATTGACTTTTTGGCGATAGCTTAATTTTTCCAGAACACCAGGGTGGTGCTTTCAGGTAATGCTTTAAGTTACCCCTTATCTGCAAATGAACTTTAATATGAAGTTACAGTTTGGGTCTTTGTGAAAAGGAATTACCTTGTTCACCCCAGTGACTCAGAACATGTATTACCTGTTGTTTGGTAATACCAACTGTTCTTCTGTTTCTGAACATCACCTTTGGAAAAGTGTTGACTTGATTCCTGTATTTAAGTCATAATTTTAGTGTTTCTTTTTTGATTGTTTGGGGCACAAAATTATTTTTAAAAAATGATAAAAGTAACTTTCCTTAGAATCATGGGCTTTTGAGGTAAGAAGATGCCTTAGAGATGCTCTAATAGCACCCTCTCATTTTGCAAGTGAAGGATTCAAGCCACGTTTAATTTCACAGAGCTGATCAGTGGCCTAGCCGTATAGAAATAAGCACAAATAGTAGCCAGTACTTCAAGCCAGGCTTGCACTATGGCTGTACACACACACACACACAACACAGTATGATCTCTGCTCTTGAGAAAAGATATGCATCCATGAACATGGCTAATCCTACATGATGAATCCTACAGATAGAAGTTGTTTTAGGTACAGAAAGGGAAGTGCAGCCACCTCTGCTTTGAACTTTAAGAGATACTTCTCCTGTGACTTCTCTTTCCAGTTAAAAAAAAAAAAATTGCTCATTTTGGAAGAAGATGAGTCGAGTTTGTGTCTTGTTTTCTATATGGAAACCTTTAATAGTTCATGCTTTTCCTTTTCAAAGTTTTTATGTACTAAACTGACCCAGAGCTTTTATGTTTATTTCCCAACTATAGAAGCAACGGTTCTGAGCTATGATGGGAGTATGTTTATGAAAATCCAGCTCCCAGTGGTGATGCACACGGAGGCTGAGGATGTGTCCTTACGGTTTCGATCCCAGCGTGCATATGGGATTCTCATGGCAACCACCTCCAGAGACTCAGCAGACACCCTCCGCCTGGAGCTGGATGCAGGGCGTGTGAAACTGACGGTCAACCTAGGTAACAACTCACCTTCCCCCATTGAACTAACACTTTTCACTTTTTGTTCAGTTTTGCCTGCAAACATTTATCGAGTAGCCTGTTTGCCATGGAAAGTTAAAACACTTAATAGTCTCATCTCCATTATTTATATTCATTTAGGTTTCGGGGACATCTTTTTATTGTTTTTATATTGTTTAACATAATTTACTGTTTTGTGGTTCCTTCCACTGAGGGTTCTTAAAAGGGAAGCCGTGTGCATTAATGAGATTATTTGAAATACAAATTATTACGCTTGATGATGCCTCAAACTGAATTTCCTATTTTTACAATGACTGACATTCTGATTGGTTATAGATAAAATCCTTTCAGATAAAATAAAAATCCACCAACTTTGACTTGGATAGCACATGCTATAAAATGTCAAATATCTAGTTTGTGATCTAGATCAACAGTTGCTCTTTGGGCTTCTCCTTTGAACAGTTACCTTCGTGGTATCCCATCTTTTCTGTTTGGAAATACTGTGTGGTGATATTTTGCTATCAAACAACAATCCACAACCCTTCAATGCCCAAAGTCTGCGGCCCTCAGCAAGCAGCCATGAGAACACTAAAAACACAGACTCTTCCACAGAAAAATAATGCTTTCCTGCTTAATTGTAGCATTCAGAAAGAGTCGCTACAGTAAAACCTCACCAAACTGGATAAAATCTAGGGGAAAATCAGGCCAAATTAAGAAAAAGTATGAATTGTAGACTAAAAAAAATAATGTAAGCATATTTGTTTTCAAATACATTAAAAAACACAAATTAGTAGCTCAAAAAATCTTAAGGAAAGTTCTTACAAGACTAATGTTAATGGGTGGTTAAGAATTATCCATAATTAGCACATTGTTTCACGGAAGTTGCTCCATCAGTGTACTTGAAATTAGTTTTCTTTCCAAACCTGGCCTTTCACAATTTGTTTCATTTTTCTCAGACAATCTCTGCTCATAGCAAATGAAGAATTACAAATGTTCTGCCCAATAAGTTTCAATATTATAATTAACTCCAAATAATAGGAGTACAAATTAATGAGGTTTTACTGTATTTCCTGGAAATAATGAACGCACACAATAATGAATAAGCGGAAAGAGAAAAATAAAATTCAAGACTACATAGATTTACAAAAAGTGTAGCAAAATGTGATGAGGTATGGCATTTGTGAAAACCCCACATATATCAAACTGTGCTGGGCAGAATAGTAGCTCATAAAATATAAAATTATTTCATTAGTAGTTTGTTGCATACAATTACATTCATTAATATTAAGTTTAAAAGCCCAATAATAAGGTTGTTTTCCTTTTCACTGAAGAACACGTACTTTTTTACTCTTCTGTTAGAGTTCCCTCTAGTGACAATGATAGGTTACTACAAGCCCATCAAAATTGCCTAGTTTTCAGTAAAGCTGGAGGAGGTGAACACACTCATGGGAATTTTCTAACAGCAAAGCATTCTGTGGAAAGAGTTGTGTAGATGCTGATCCTTGGCTGTTTGCAACCACTTTTCTGATGCGGTTGACGACACATGACAAACTCAGCTATATGGAAACAGAATCTAGGTTTGTATTTTTCATGTTCCCCAAAGGCATTAAATACAACAGCCAAATCCAACAAATATTTATCTACATATAAAATAAACATAAAACACCCCACATGGTTCTTTAAAGATAACCCTTATAATCTATGCTATTCAGATCAAACATTCCATTCTTGGGGAATCTGCTTTTATATAAGAAGAAAGTATAAGAAAAGAAAAATTAATAACAGTAATAACCATGAAACTTATTACATAGAGATAACATAGTTAGCTCCTAACAGAGGAATAGGCCTGTGTGCTCCCGGGAATGACACTACTCCTTAGCCGCTAGAGTTTCTGAAGGAAACAGTGTTTATTTCCTTCTATAATTAATACAAGGCATGGAATTCAGCTAACTCCTGGCTGTTTACCATTTTTTGCCCAAGTAAGTAATAGTAACAACAGCAGCAACAACAATAATAAATACATTAGAGTGGAATAATAATTTCAACTAGCTCTCCATTTGACCATCACAGTTCTAAAGCATTCCGTTGGCCTTTGCGGGATAATAGATTTTGGAGGTCCAAGATGTCTGAGCCTAGCTGAGCTTGCACTGTTCCCCATTGTGACGGAGCACTTTTTAATTAAATTGAAAACAGTGATTTGTTCTTTCACAGATGGGGAGAAAGCTGCAGCCAGTCTAAGCCAAGCATCTTTGACAGTTAACAATTCTTTATTTCACTTAGATTTGTCACCATGTAGCTTTTTTGAGTTGGCCATTTAAAAAAAAATTCTCCCGTTGTTTCCAATGGTGAAGTTTTATAACAAACAATCTGGGTTCTAGAAGTATGTAAAGAAGAAATGATATGGAGTGGCCATATTTGCATGTGTCTGTCCCCGGAAGGGTGGACTGTGATTTTATTGGATGTCTGCAGCTATTACCTTGAAGGATAAATTTTCATTTTTCATCTATTCTTCCCCATCTAGATTGTATCAGGATTAACTGTAATTCCAGTAAGTGCCTATTCAAAATTTTTAAAATGTTATTCCTCCATTATGATGTAGCTAGTGAAGAAAAACAAAAGAAAGAGCAAGAGAAAGTTGTTTATAAAACTCATGAGTTCACTTTTGAAATACACCAGTCCATCATCTGGGTTGTAAAAATTCATTTTGAAATCTGTCCAGCTGAAGATGTTCCTGCTGCAGTTCCTACCTCTAAGTGGGAAAAAGAGGTGAGAAATATCCTGTAACAGAAGGTACCAACACCTCTGTAGACCTGTGGATAAAGCTGACAGCATTTGTATTTTGTTAAATCTTGGACTCCAATAGTTCTCTTCATAAACAAATTAGGATAAAATACTGTGGGTCTTAATTTCCTTCACTTTCTGTTTTTATCTCTTAAATCAAACATGGAAAAAAAATCCCTTTCATTTGAAAGTTACTATTGAACTCTTCTAAATTCAACTAAAGTTTTACATTGAAAAATGTATGTTTTTCCAAGTTTTATATATATATATGTACATATATATATATTCAGAATATGACTTATCTAAAGAGTTTTTCTGGTTTACTGAGAGTATTTACATAATGAATTTTTACATCCTAATCATATATCTGCAAAAATAACCAAAACCCTTCAAATCTGTGATATGCATGCCAAGTGATGAGATAGAAAGATGCATGGACTGAGTTTTTTTTAATTTGGACTAGAGAACTTGAAAGGATGTAAGGACTGTGATTTTATTTTGAGTTGTAGCATTATCTTGAGTGAATTTATTTATTACATAATATTTAGGTTTTTCTTTTCCAGGTTTTGCTGACCACATTAAGGAATCTCCTCCAATATAAAAAAGTTGTTAGCTACTTAACTAAAATGGTTCTAACAAGCTTCTAATCTTTCATTGTTCCATTCAGTAAAATATATATATATTTTTATATCCTTGGAAAATGCTGAATGTGAGTTGATGGAATGCACTCCCAAAACCTTTCGCTGTGTATCCAAATGACAGTAAGTCATCCTCTGAGGAACAAAACGGTGGTCTTCAGCTTACAAAAGCAATAAGCTTATAAAGCATGCTTCTGATAACTCAGATTTGTCTTTAAAATATTTTAATATTCATTTTAAAGGAGCATAAAAGACTGTCTTTCCAATCATAACAATAAAAAGGTAACAGAATCATGATTGGTAAAAATAAAAAAATTAAGCTGTTTAACTGTCATCATAAGGCATTAAAACGGAGAAGGCAATGGCAACCCACTCCAGTACTCTTGCCTGGAAAATCTCGGACGGGGGAGCCTGGTGGGCTGCCGTCTGTAGGGTCGCATAGAATCAGACACGACTGAAGTGACTTAGCAGCAGCAACAAGGCATTAAAAATCATTTCAAACAGACTCTAGTTCCTGAACTAATCTCTCAGAGCTCTCACACAAGTGAAATTTTTTCAAATATTCATCATCTCCTTTCAAACTCCATCTCTACCACACTCTGAAAAGAAGCACAGTTTTCCCAATCCGATACCATGCTCCAGCTTGCTTTCACCTCTGGACAGTAAATACAGGCAAAGTAACAACTCACAAAACCCTTTCCCGAGGCCAGATTTGTGACTCAAGGCAGCTGTAGGTGTTCTGGATGCTTCCTGGATCTTAGAAAATCCATGTGAGGAAACTATTTCTTTCTAGACTTCTGCTTTATTTTTATTTGTATTAGGTATGCAATAATGCAGGGGGTTTTTAGATTTACAAAATGTGGCTGCATAAACTCTAGTATTTAGTGGAAATTGCCCCATCAGATGTGCTTCTGTGTTCTCTAGCCTATCATTTTAAAATACACGTTTATGGTCCAATTACCCTTGTTAGATATTTCTCTTTATTTGGCTCATTATTATGAGACTGATACTAAGTATAATATTTTCTCTAGATATTTCATAGAATAATATTTTGAGGACAAAGGTCTTTGATGGTTAGTGGATTTTTTCCCCCATTTTTAAAGATAATATCTTACCCTTAATTTTACTTGAATTAAACCAATGATTATGAGCTTAGAGTGCATACTGCGGACAGGATTGCAAATGCCTTAACTTGACAGCCGTCACTGGAAAGAACATTCAGTGATCAGGTAATGTTTTTATTTTCTTTGCCTTTGTTTTATATGGGGAATAATGGGCAGATATACCCAGAACTCCAGGTTCCATCAAGAAATCATGTTATTACTCAACTTTGAGGATAGGGAGGAATTTACATTTTAAATAATGCAAATCTAACTCACAGTGATTAAATAAGCAGAGATTTCCACCTGGACTGTATTTCATACTCACAACAAAATATAAATAAAATACTTGTATCTCAGTATAACTCGTAGTTAAATGAAAGACTGATTTATTACATTTATCCTCTGCAAGTCATAAGTTTGTCTGAAACTGAAATGTACATTTACTAACTCACAAACTTATACCACCACCATCTAAAAATTATACCACACTTAAGATATCATCTGTGTTGTGAGCTTAATATGCAATACCTCAGCTGATATTTTTAAGACAATTTCCACAAGAAATATACATACGGTAACAAAAATTATCATACTTTGAGAATTAATAGTAAATGATAAGTCATTAATTTTGAATGGGAATCTCTCATTTCTCTACACTTATACAGAGTTGCTTTGCTGTTTCCTATAGTCACTCCATCCTTTTTAATCCTCCCTTCCCTCAGTTTATGGCAGGTGTTACTTCATATGGAAAAGAAAATACATATATCATCAGATTCTCCAGTCTTTGCTACTGAAGAATAGGTATTAGGTGAGGAGGGAGGAAGGTCTAGCTGTGTTGCATGTATTAGACCTGCAGGACTACAAGATGGCAGATATATTTCTTTTCAGCCCTTCCTGTGTCAGTAGTTTAGATGCAGCAATGCACTGTTCCACAGACAGGCCGAGCAAAGTCTTTTGTTAAGGTTCTTTAGAGAAAAGCCTGATTTGAATTTCAGGAACCATCTCTGTCAAACTCTTTGTTGCCACCATCCCTCCCTCCCCTAATAGGAAGAGCTGTCAAGAATTTTTAAATGGAAGGAAATAGCCCATTTTTATTTAAAAATAAAAAGCTTATTTTCACGTGTGGAGAGGGTTTTTTTTTTTTTTTTTTTAAAGAACGATCTCTGTGAATAGCAGTCATGTCAGTGTCAAAATGTATGCTTTGATCTCTCTGATTACAAATGGAATGTCTCTGCACACAATCCCAGACCAGACTCAGTTCTTTGATGTCCATTAGCTTATTTCATTGCTAAGATATGTTTGTTATCTACAGCTTGGTATTAGATTAGGTCAGTATTTGAAAATTTATCGAAGGGAAGGCAAACACAGAAGTGTATTATATCTATAGCCCTCCATTCTCATCTATCCAGGATAGTCAGATTATTCTTGTCTCTTCAGTCAACTCCAATATGGAGAACCACAATCTATCATCCTAAAATAATTTTATATGGAAGTTGCTAAAAGAACCACCATCTTTTACTGAGATAATGTCTTCCCTGGACAGTGAAAGTTACTTCAGTAAAGGTAGATGGGAAAGGACTGTAGAGTCACATTCTTTTAACATAAAGAACAATTATTTGATTAATGAAAAAAGTTCTGGTTATAGATGATTTTACACAAATAGTTAGTTATTATAGAGATATACTGTAGTACCAAGTTATTACTAAAAGAGGCCAAGTCAGACGGAATAGTGCTCTGTGACTAACACATTAATTATTTGCGTGAAAAGTGAGTGTATGAGGGTCTCTTCCCTAGCCCATAGTGTTAATTGACCTAAGTGTTTGAAAAAGTGTAGAGTACAAAAGAAAATTTCGACTCCCTGTGAAATTTCTCAAATGCATTATTAGTAGAGTTTGTAGTATTATTATAACAGAAATGACATTGGCTTTATCCTGCCTTTTCTTTGTCTGCCAAAGCTTGAGGTAGAGTGACCAAGAGAGTCTCAGTTTCAAATTTGCTGCCCAATTATCAATACATCCAAAGTCACTAGGCTATGTGTTTCTTTTTTTTTCTGATAATTTGGGATCTGTAGTGGTATATTGCATGTTTTAATAGTCTCAGTTTTTTTTCTTTTTCTCTTCTTTTAGTAACCTTATAAGTTGTTAGTGTTATAATCTTTGAAGGTTTAAATACATTGAAAATTTGAAAACTAAACTTGCTCCTATCAACTATAAGTGAGTCCTAGTTGTCATATAAATAACTACTTTAAATATGTAGCAGATGCAAGGAGGATTTTGTGATTTTTGTTTTTGTTGGTGTTGTCTTTCCCCCTTTTTTTTTTTTCTGTCTTTTCAAGTCAACGATATAATTATGGAATATCCTGGCCCACAGGAAGGTTTGCAGCCACCTCTGAATTCATATAAACATACATTTTAATAAAACCATGATCTTTGATGTTTATTTTGCTTGTTTATTTATTTTTGTTTATTTAACCCTTATCCATGGGTCTCTTCTGCCCACATACTCTTTCTTCCTACCAAAATTTACTCATCTTACTTTTCCATTTCCAATGTTGTTTACTCTTGTTTCCTTCTTGTTTTCTTACAAAAATAAACGCTCTATAGGGTGAAAAAAATATCCCAGCAGGCAGAACTTCCAACTATATTTGGCTTCTTACAGAAAATGATTTATTTAAGACACAGAGATAATAAAATTGGAGATAGTGTTAATATGGACAGAGTGTCAAGGGTTGAAGTTCAGCTTCTTTTTTTGGCAGTTCATTGTCTAAGGATTGCAAAGAAAGAAAATCTAAGGCCAAGTACTTAACCTCACTTTTGACTTGGATATAGTGAAGAAATGCCCTGAGTAATATCTTATTGGAAAATGTACTATGATGGATGCCCAGAGTGATAATAAGATCTTTGTATTATCATTTTATTACCAGTATGAAAAGATCAACTGGATATTAGTTATCACCAATTTTTTTATATAGATAAAAATGGAAAGCAATAAAAGGATGCAAAATGTCAACCAGTGGCACTTAAGCCATATTAGATTGCTTTGATCAGGCTGCCACTTGGCAGACTACTTAAAAAGATATGAGGGAATTTCAGGAGGCTGACTCTTGTTAACATGAAACAAATGCTCAGTTTAGAGCAGCTGCCTGGTGCCTGAGGAGCAGAGAACTGCAAAAGGAGCCTCTGTCTCTGCCTCCACACAACCATCCTTGATTTGAAGGGTTCCATCCATCACTGCTTCTCACTGAGCGGTGCTGTCCATCCACCTAGGATAGGAGCTGCTCAAGGAATAAAGGAAGATAAATATATACATACAGGAAAGGGCAGTTTTTTTGTTTGTTTGTTTTTCATTGCTGTCATTTTTAAAGCTTAAAGTATAGATGAAGGAAAGGAAAAGAATGTTTATGAATGATTTTCAAAAAAAAGTAAGAGAATTTACATATAAAATAAAGAGACCATAGATTTCTAATGGAAAACAAATAACTCCAAGAAGCAAAAGGTGAGTCTTTTCCTTAAGGCCCATTGTGTAGGCAGTGTCTTTAGAAAAATGTCAAGATTGGAATACAATTTAAGGAAAGCCCATTGGAATTATCTACTCTTAATATTAAGAGAATCATAAAAACTGCACATTTAATGACTACATAGATTGTGCAAAATCATTGCATGAGAGCTTGGTAAGTAGAAGACTTGGGTCTACTTTAGTGAAGAGTTAATTGGCTTATTGCTTACATGCAAATATAAAATGCTTCAAAAAATTGCTCTTTTGTTGCAGGTTAAGAATTCATCATGAAATCAGTCTCAGTTATTAATTTAGTCAGTTGAACATCTCCTTATTACTATGGCAAATGGCTGTGCTCAAAGAAAGGCAGAATTCCAGATTTGTGTTAACCAAATTCATCAAATTCTCTTTCATTTTGAAAGTTAGCATTGTAACTGGCCACAGTAGAAATTGTCAGAAAAGCCTATAATGTTTCAGAAGAAACATTCTGAACTTGATATTTCCCTTGGCTTCTGGGAAAAGGAAATTTTCTTTTCTACCACAAAATGTCACAAATTGTGAGACCACAACTTGTTAATCGCAGGTTCCTATTGTGCTGTTAGAGAGTTGTTTTCTAAAATATTTGCCACTTCCTTCATAGGTTAGAGTTTCGCCTTGTTTTTGTTTGTTTTTTGATAGGGAGGTAGCATTTTAGCAAGCTATCATTGATCCAAAAAATTGAAGGTGAAAATATGAATTAGACATTGCTAGCTAGTATTAAGGTTTCTTTTTTTTCTTAATCTAGCCAGTCTCATTGTGAGACATATGATTAGAAGTTCATTTATTTTAAAGAAAACGATAATTGTTTGTTTGTATTTGGAGCATATTTTTTTACTTATGTGCCTCTATGATTCTGATTCATAGACAGTTAATCCTAAAGGCTCAGAAAGACTAAAAGGTGTTAAAAACTTCTGTTTAAAATAGCTTCTAGCAAAACAAATACAGTATTGTAAAGCAAAACAAACTAAAAAATAAAAATTAATTAAATTAAAAAAAATAAAAATAAAAATAAATAAAATAGCTTCTAATCCTTAGGACAGCCTTAATGTTCAATGATGATACAAAGTGCCACGACAAATAACTCATTTTACAAGTGTAGACTTGTAAAATATATTAATATATTATATATGAATATATTGCAGTTTAACAAATATATTGCAATTTTTCAAGTTTTGCCTTCCTAATCTTTCTCAAAAAAGCCATTAACAATTTACACTTCATCAATTACTTACCTATCAGAAAATATGGAAACAAATAATATAATCATGGATTTCAATTCCTCATTTAGTCGCTAGATAGAAATTATGTATCAGCTAACTGCTAAAGTGGATGCATAATTTAAAAGACATTTTGTCCACTTAACCATATATCAGACATGCTTAATATAAGCCTGCAAGCGAGCGTTGTTTAGTTTCCTATCTTCTCCACTCACTTGCTTCTGCTTGGTCATAGCTTCTACTTTTTCGGGTCTTCTGCCTACCGTGGTGTCTCCTACCTCATGGTTGTTTGTCCACTGCCTCCTCCTCTGCATGCTTTTTTTTTTTTTTGCTGCTCCTTAAACTGTTGACTAAATGTATGCTATGTATTCAAACTCCCCTAGAAAGAGAATCTAGTGGATTCATTACATATCCTTGGTCTGTTGAGCAGAGCTTTCAAGTCGTGTCACCTCATAAGCCACTGACCAGACTTTAACTCTGGGGGAGGATGCCCACTGGTGATCCAATGAAGTGTCCTCAGAGAAGGGGACCACAGAGTCAGTATACGCACCTCCAGGGCAATGTAGGAGCAGCGGGCTTTCCCCACAAGCGTCTCTTCTTCAGGCTGTCTGATTAACAGTGTTTTGGCTTTAACCATGAAATACCCTTGAGGATTATAATTTCTTCAACACATTACTGACAAATGGTACATAAGTCAAGTGAGCAAGGCTCTTTAAATCAGGAGGAAATGTGTGGAACCATAAAAAAGTTGGAGATTGAAATGTTCAGGGCTTATCCATTTCTCTTACTTGTCACCAATGGGAACAAAGAGCAAGGTGGGTAAGAAGTACATTATGAAAACCATTTCCCAAAAGTAAAGTAAGAAATTCTAAGAATATTTCAATTACTGTTACTTTTATTATACTTGGTATTGGATTGTTCTTTGAATGCATCCTTCATATAGTTGTGAGTAATTCTTCACCCCCCCATCACCCTTCCAAGGAGGTCAGTCTAAATATAAGACTTGAAATATTTTATGAACAGTACTATTGAAGTAAATATGTTATATGTGTTTCTTTAAAAATATAGGGTCATGGTGTGCAAATGTTTTGCAACAGTTTTTTCCTTTTTACTTCAACAATATACTGAAAAAATACTAATATGTCCAGTTTGTAAATATAACATGCAGTATTAAAAAATCTGATCCATTGCTCATTTCAGATTTATACTGAAGTAATATGAAGCAGACTGAGGTCACTGAGACAGCTGAAGAACAATAAAATAGGAAAAAAACATATATGTGCAAAAATAAATTCTATCATGATTCATCAGAGACCTCAAAGCAATCATATGAACATTGATCAGAAGCATCTGTGAGCAAGATCTTGAAAAACAAACTAGATTGGAATAACTGTAAATGAAAAGATACTTTGCACTGGTATAAGTTATTATCAGTGACACTAACTCACTCAAATGAAAACCTAACTAAAGTAATCTTAGTGTAGCAAAACTGATGAGGAACCATTCCGTTCTGTTCAGTCGCTCAGTCGTGTCCGACTCTTTGCGACCCCATGAATCGCAGCACGCCAGGCTTCCCTGTCCATCACCAACTCCCGGAGTTCACTCAGGCTCACGTCCATTGAGTCCGTGATGCCATCCAGCCATCTCATCCTCTGTTGTCCCCTTCTCCTCCTGCCCCCAGTCCCTCCCAGCATCAGGGTCTTTTCCAATGAGTCAGCTCTTCGCATGAGGTGGCCAAAGTACTGGAGCTTCAGTTTTAGCATCATTCCTTCCAAAGAAATCCCAGGGTTGATCTCCTTCAGAATGGACTGGTTGGATCTCCTTGCAGTCCAAGGGACTCTCAAGAGTCTTCTCCAACACCACAGTTCAAAAGCATCAATTCTTTGGTGCTCAGCCTTCTTCACAGTCCAACTCTCACATCCATACATGACCACAGGAAAAACCATAGCCTTGACTAGACGGACCTTAGTCGGCAAAGTAATGTCTCTGCTTTTGAATATACTATCTAGGTTGCAAGCACACAAATATAACATTTCTTCTAGCAGCTGGCTGACCAGCTCCAGGGAACCTCCAAACACTCTCTCCTGAGATTAACCAAATTAATCTGGTATAAGATTTAATTGCTAATAGCCATCGCTATAGGTGGGCAAGCACCATCTTAGAATAGCTCCTGTTTAGTAAGGTGTGTCGTTCATTTCAGAAGACTTTGTTCCAACTTCAAACAAGGAGTAATCCAGTATTTTACCAACTACTAAAATAAATGGTCAAATAGAATCATAGCACTCAAATTAGTGACTAAAAGTTAGCTGGATAAATAAGCTAATTATGAGTACAATAAAAGAAAAATTTAGTTCTATTTGTTGCAATAATAAAATTCAAAATAAAGAATTCAGGAAATCATTATATTAATACTTTGAAAACAATTTATATTATCATTCAAATTTTTACATGATAGATGAATGAATTATCATGTATCATTTGTTCATAGCTTTCTTTGGGGCATTCACTGAGGAAAAAAAGAAAAAAAGGATCAAACCAAATGAGATACTATAGTTCAAAAATCCTAAAGACATATTATCCTTTATCATATTCCTGAGAATACATTTGCTTTTTTAAAAAAATAGATATTGTAATGTTTACCACAAATAGTGAAAGCTAAAGCTAGATTTTCAAGCATTGTTATGATTTCCTAGTGAAATGAAAAGGAACAAAAACTTAAAGACAGAAACTTAGCTTTTTATTTTTATTTTTTCCTAATGTGCTTCTTATTCTGGGAGAAGGTTTTTACAAGAATACCCCCAAAAGATTGAGTGACAGAAAAATTTTGTTAAGTCAGTCTCACATTTAATGATATTCAAATATACTTATACTGTTAATAGTACTATGTATTAAATTATTCCTTTAATTTTATAGAAATGTACATTCTTCTTGATCTTCTCATAAAAATAAATTCTGTACCAGTGCTGTATTTAGATGAGAAATTATTTAATTTTAGCATCTCTGCATTTGTCATTGCAATTCATGGCTTTGTTTATGAGATGTCAAATTGTATATTTGTAAATTTCAAACTGCGCAATATTTGTATGCTTTTTCATTTTTGTTTTCATTCAGATAGTTTGGCATTGTGTAGGAATTGCATAAGACTTGCTTAAATTTCTATCAATATAAATCAATATAATCCTTTTCTTCTTATGTTACACCAAGGCTCAGTATATTTTCAGTTTAAAATGCTTACTTAAAATCATATAACTGTTTAGTACTTAATTTTATACATGCAGACTATCCTATAATGTGATAAGCTTTTCTTGGAAATGGCCTTTTTTTCTTAAAATAAAGTCACAGTCCAGATTTTTCCTTTCATTATAGTAGGTTTATTTTATTATGCTTCTTCCTAAACCAGTCACTGGAGTTAGATTAGATTTTAAAAGAGCTCTTTTAAAACATTATTTTAGTAATATATAATTTGTGTTCATTTTTCACTGTGTTGTAGTTATATTCTTAAAAGGTAAATTGTATTTCTTAAAATGTATGTTTTTACATTGAAAATGATTTACATCGGATATATTTATCCTGATCTGTCATAAATGGGTACAATCAATGTCAAAGTTGTGTGTAAAGGCTAAATGATTCTTATAAACCTTGTCTATTTATTTGCTTAGAGCTATGATATCTAGCCAGATATGAAACAGGAGGGGAGGCAGCTGTATATAGTAGTTTATTTTGTAGACGATAGGATAGGGTTGGTATGAGTTAGGAAAATGGCAGAGGAGTCTCCATGGGGTATTTCCAGTAGCTCTCCAAGGTCAGACCTCTTTGCACACAAGATCTATGTTTTCTTATAATTAAATACTCATTAAGCCTTGAATCTCCAATTCCTAAGCCAACTACTCTCTTTGTATTTGGAAGTTACTTACTACCGACCTCAGGTCATTTTGCTCTCCTAGACTGTACACATCATTAAATTTATTTTCAAGGGAACTAAGCAAAAAAGCTGTCTAAATAATTAGCCAGATAACCGAGTAGCCCAAGTTTTCTAGTTCTTGGACTTATCAGATTCCATGCTGCCAAATATGAAAACAAGGGAATGAAACTTTATATTGTTGACGCTTCTTAGTGAAGATTGGTATTAAAAGTTAATGGAGTTACTTTTCATTAACTATTTGGCTTAGTTCAATATCAAGAGGTATTCAATCTACCATAAAAAAAAGTTCACAAAATCTAAACAGATTTACTCATTCAATAAATACTTAAGCATGGCTTTTATATTCAGGCACTGAACAATAGGACCTAGGGTATTTTTCCTGAAGTTCTAAGCCCAGGTAAAGAATCTGCCTGCCAGTGCAGGAGACATGGGTTTGATCTCTAGGTTGGGAAGATGCCCTGGATATCTAAATGGCAACCCTGTTGAGTATTCGTGCCTGGAAAATCCCATGGACAGAGGAGTCTGGTGGGTACAGTCCACATGGGGTCACAAAGAGTTAGACATGACTTAGTGACTAAACAACAACAACGAAGAGAGAATAACAATAGTGACAATATAATACTGATAATATTACTATCATTATAAATGAAGGTGTACCATGAACTAGGCATTGTTTTAAGTAATTAAAATGCCTTAAATTTATATTGTAAAATGGTTCTATTGTTAGCTTATTTTTAGAGATACTGAGAATACTGAGACACAGAGAATTTATATAATTTACCAGTATCACATAGCTAGTAACTCATGGAACTAGGATAAAAATTCAGAGGATCTAAAACACATGCACCAGACCAAGATATACACATTGTAGAAAGTTTAAAAGAAAGGAAAGACTTAAATAGCAATCTAACCAAAGTCAATACAGTGAAATTGATTAGTGTGGGACTATTTCATTTCTCCAGTGGTTTTTTTAAGTTTACGAAATGCCTTTCTTCTGTTGTTACTGTTCATTTTTGAACCAAGTTTAATGTCTAATTTTATTTGCTCAAAGTACTTTTTAGTTGGGCTTCCCAGGTGGCACTAGTGGTAAAGAACTCACCTGCCAATGCAGGAGACATCAGAGACGCCCATTCGGGAAGATCTCTTGGTGGAGGAGGGCATGGCAACTCACTCCAGTATTCTTGCTTGGAGAATCCCATGGACAGAGGAGCCTGTCGGGCTACAGTCCATAGAGTCACAAAGAATCAGACACGACTAAAGTGTCTTAGCACAGCACAGCACACACACAGAGCACACTTTTTAGTTAGGGAGGAATATTTGTGATATTTTTAGTATAAAGAAATGTATCTGTCCTTAGGAGTCTATAAATTCTCTTTTCCTATACAGTAAACGACAATATAAAAACATTCTCAACAGTTCTCAAGGATCAGCTAAATTGAGGAGAACTTGAGGAGGATTAGAGAAGAGGAAGAGTTAGGTGACTGGGCTGGTACATCAGCCTTACAGCTGTGTGGGTGATTGGTCTATCCAGGTCATGACTGGCACCAGACCTGGCCAACAGGACAGCTCTGAGACAGTCAGCCTTTCTGATACCTCAGAGGCCTTGTCATTAAGGGCTGACATACTGGGGAAGGTGATGTAACCTTACCTCTTATGTTGATAAATGGAGTCTTGCCTGCATATTCCTGAATATAGAGCTAACTAAAAGAAAACTTTAAAAATAAATAAGCACAAAACTTCGACTCCTCTTTAGGGGTGGCTCAAACAGCACGCAATTTGTGTAGTTACCCAGGGCTCTGTGTTTAGAAGGGCCTGTTTTTGGGTAAATACTTAGCTATCACTGTTCTGAAATACTACATTTTGAACAAGAATTGCACATCTTCACTGGGCTCAGAAATCATTTAATTGGTCCTTCCCCTTGTAAGGTTAGTATATTGCAAAAAAAAAAAAATCTTAATCTGAAAGTGCCATTTATATGTTTCTAATTTTAATCAGCTTTCCTAACTGATTTATGTGGAAATAAAAACAAAAAATTCTGCTCCCAACCCAGTATCTAAAAATTGAGAAAGATAAAACAGAAACTTTTAATAAGAATGACCCTTCTTTCATTTCTGTTTGTCCTTCAAGGAGCAATCTGATTATTTTTTTAAAGTAATTATTTTAAAACCAGGAACTAATGGCAAAGTCAAATAGCAGGCTGAAGGCGTCATAAATACAACCTAAGAAACACATCCTCCTGTCACTTACAGGTGTGAGTGCTGCTGCCAGGAGCCATGACTCAGGCACCCAGCAGTGGAGGCTCTTGCTTCTGTTTCTCCTGGCTTTTCTCTCTTCCTATTATTATCACAATGACAAGGTTTATTTCCAGCTTCCCACTGGGTCCTGCCTCCCCTGGAGGCTATAGCCCTCAAAGTCAACTGCCAAATAAAGCCTAAGATCTGGGAATTTAGATACACATAGACACCTAATTTTATACACATACACAAATGTCATGCATGTAATGAAAGTTGCTATTCTAAATTTGTAGAACAGGAAAGGTAATTACATTTTAGAAGTAGAAGGACTTTGCAGTTGGTTTATGCCATTTACAGCCTTTTAAAATTGTTTTCAGTTTTTGTTATTGGCATTGTTTTACTGATAAGAAAAGTCAGACCAAGAGCTGCGGTAGCATTAGACAAAGTTAGAATAATTAAGGTTGTTGTTTAGTTGGTAAGTTGTATCTGACTCTTTGGCGACCTCATGGCATGTAGACTACCACGCTCCTCTGTCCGTGGGATTTTCCAGTTATGAACACCAGAATGGGTTGTGATTTCTTTCTCCAATAGTTAATGTTATGTTGGAGTTTATGGTCACAGTCAATCTAAAACTCCGGTGTCCAGACTCAAACTTGGACTATTTTTCCATTGCTTATTTCTTTAATACTCAATGTGAAGATTCAGGAGAAAAGGGAATTTGTTTATTTATGTGTCTTGTACAAAGACCTGAAAACTAAGCTGGCCTACTGTTTAAACAAAATAATTATTGAAACAAAGCCATATCCATTTGTTTACATATAATCTATGGCTGCTTTTGCACTACAATAGCAGTGTTAAGTAATTGCAATAACAACCAAATTCGGCAAAGTGGAATATATTTACTATTTGGTCCATTCAGTTTAGTTCAGTCGCTCAGTCATGTCCAACTCCTTGCGACCCCATGGACTGCAGCACGCCAGACTTCCCTGTCCATCACCAACTCCCAGAGCTTCATTTGGTCCATTGCCAGAAGTATTTTGACCCCTATTAGATCTACTAGAATGTAAGCGATAGAAAGCTCCTTGAAAATCTAACTTGTGACATTCCCAATGCTGAGATCAGTGTTTGGCACAAACTAATTTTTAAACTAAATGAGTAGGCTAGCTTAGCTGGTAAAGATCCACCCGCAATGCAGGAGACCCCGGTTCTATTCCTGGGTCAGGAAGATCCGCTGAAGACGGGATACGCAAAGAGTTGAACACGGCTGAGTGACTAAGCGCAAGCACATGGGTACCACATAATCCAGAATGAATAAGACTAGTTAAATGAGACTAGATAAACAGCAGATGTAACATGGATCTGCTGCTGCTGCTGCTGCTAAGTTGCTTCAGTCGTGTCCAACTCTGTGCGACCCCATAGATGGCAGCCCACCAGGCTCCCCTGTCCCTGGGATTCTCCAGGCAAGAACACTGGAGTGGGTTGCCATTTCCTTCTCTAATGCATCAAAGTGAAAAGTGAAAGGGAAGTCGCTCAGTCGTGTCCAACTCTTAGCGCCCCTGTGGACCGCAGCCTACCAGGCTCCTCCGCCCATGGGATTTTCCAGGCAAGGGTACTGGAGTGGGTTACCATTGCCTTCTCCATAAAATGGATCATTCGGTTTCAAAATTTCATAAATTCTAAGAGGTATGGTGCTGTAATAACTTCTAATTCAATTGCTGGGTGCTATAGGCAATTTAATGATCTAAAAAAAAATGATTATGTATAAAGATAGAACCAATTTATATCCCTAAAGCAATGTGAAATTTTTTGTTATTATTTATAGAAGTACTGTAGAAACTCCACTTTCATGTGATGCCCCCATTTTTAGCCCACATAGCTGTGGTTGAAAAGGCACAACCTATTCTTAATAAAATGAAGATAGATCATTTCTAGAAGGCAAACTAAATGAATTTCTACCTGCCCATCATCTATACAGTTTTCTGGGTTGTGGCTTTGCAGAAATATTTATTCAAATCCCCATATTTAAATAGCTTAATTGAGAAAACAGATTAGCTCCTCAAATCTCTAGGTTGTTACATATAGAAATTACTTACATTTAATGTTTAAGGCAACAAAAAGAAAATCTAGAACCAACTAGTTTGAACTATAGTGAGAAATGGGTACTTCAAACCGATGATCCATTTATGTAGTTGGCATCTTTTAAAATACCAGTGGAAGGAAATAGCTACCTAAAGGGTACGTAATGAGTCTAAGCTTTGCAGCTCTCAAGTCTGGAACTTTTAAAAATCAAAATATAGTAGGTCTGGGTTTGATTTTCTCAAGCTACATCCAACTTCCAACTCTAGGGATAGCTGTCATTACAGTCTACTACACATCCTTAATCACATTGCTTCCTAGACTTCTTAGCTTTGTTTTAATCTTCACTATTGTCCTTTAATGTTATTTTTCCCTCTATATTTAAAAAAAAACAATGAATATACTTCACAGAACATTTTCACAGAAAGCTTTCTTACAAGGATCCAAAATTGCTATTATATACATCTTGAATATGAAGTAAATTTGAAATATTCATTAAATAATATGAAGCAAATATTAAAATTAAAATACATTTGCAAAAATATCTGAAATGATCAGTGATATTGTATACATACATGTCAACTAACTTCACATGGAGCTATCTGTAAAATGGGAGAGTTGAATTAATTATTTCTACATCCATTTGAAGCTATTCTTTTCTTCATTAAATAAATTCATTTATTGATTTATGACAAAATACTTTCAAATAGAATATAAAGTGATTAGCAAAAATAACTTAAATAATTAGGGAGAAAGGTCAATATGCAGTTTTGGGGGTTTTTTTTTAAAGAAAAGAAAAGAATCAAGTTGCTGAAAGTAAGCATATATCCTAAATCTTGATTTCATGGTGAATAGAAAGAGATAAGGAAAGGCAGTCAGTTATATAACTCACAAGATATAAGAGGAAATAGTCTATAAAATCTTCAGGAAAGAGTTTATGAATTTGGACTTTGCAATTGCAAAGAGTATTGAAAATGCATGTTAAAGAGTTGATAATGTAGGTAGACTAAAAAGTAGCTTTGAATAACTCTGGACCTTGGTAATGTAATAAATGATGTTCTAGAAAAATTGTGTTTTTTTTTTTTAAATTCAGTGAAAAATCTTTTTTCTTAATCTAACTTTGAAAAGAAAACGTTACTTGCAAATGATTTTTAAAAGCCTTTGCTGGAGTTTTCTAATAAAGAAACTCATCATTTTCCTAAAGGAAGAAATGAATGTCCCCCCCTGCCCCCCACCCCAGCTCCCCCAGC
>SJXQ01005157.1:244000-266919 GCA_006408695.1 Aepyceros melampus | reverse complement strand
GTGTATAAGAGACAGCACCCCAGCTCCCCCAGCCCCAACCTCGGAGGTTTATGCAGAGTCCAGGGCTCTGGGTGATGCCTTAGGGGACAAGTTAGCCTGCTTCTTTAACAGAATAGCAACTTTCCCTTTATGTGATTTTTATATTCTTTATGTGAGATTACAGGTGGAAAAAAATAATTCCACCATTTTAAAATAATAATTAACCACTGCCATAGTTTTGTGACTGTTCACTCCCTAGCATACACATTGATGCTGGGAGAAAGGTTAGAATCAGTGAGACATGTTTTGATATCCCAAAAGGAAAAAGAAATTTCAAAAGGAATTCAGATTGCTAATGGTATGAATGACTATAATTCTGCCATGGGGACAAATGACTCAAATTCAAAATTTCAACAGAGGATAAATTATCCTACGTCAGACCTAGGAGAGAAGACATCTCTATCACATTTTAGCTGTGTGACCTTGGGCCGAGTTTTTTTAACTTTCTAGGCCTTCAGTATCATGTCAGCAAAATGATAATAGTGTAAAGATGAAATAAGTTAATAAAGTGCCTGGTACATAACAAACTTTTACCAGGACCCAACTTCCTTCTCAGTAGCAAATTAAGGACCAGCAACCGCAATCCTTAATTCCCTGTCCAGTTCACTTTCCATGACACTTCATGTCACATAGATAACATTGTTTTAAACTGAGAATATTAAATACATTTTAAAAAAAAATCCTCTTCCAAAATCAATCTCTTCACATTTTTTAATAATGCAAGGAAGGAGCCTGAAGTTGGTCCACAGAGATTTTCATGAACCAAAGGGTTATTTTTAATTGGATTTTGTGCCTGTTGTTATGGAAATTATTGTTTCATGGATAAAGCTTTATGATTTCACTGCAAGATCAAGCCCAGAATGGGGTATAATGATGATATCACCCTTATGCTTCTTTTTCTTGACAAAACACTTAAATTAAGAGAATAGGAGTGAGACTGCTTCAAAAGCACACATTTCTAAGAAGAAAAAAGATCCACCATAAAAAATAGCTTTAAAAATGATATATTCTCTTTTCAAAGATCAAAACTCAGAGTGGCCCTTGCTGCCAGTAGGATGCTAAGATTCTGCAGAGTTATTAAACACTTCACTGTTGAAACTAGAAAGAGTTCCTTTGATCCTGGAACTTGCTTTCAACATTTGGTCTCAAAGCATTTTTGCAATTGTTGAACTGCAGTTGTTGAACAGGCTTCCTCTAGTTATTTAGTGGTCAATCTCTCCAAACTCTTCTATCTAGACTAGTTTTTATTCATGTGTCCAGATGCATGTTTCTCTAAAGAAACAAAAAGAAATGCTTACTAATCTTAATGATGGTTCTGTTTAACATTGAAAGTGTTAGTTGCTCAGTTGTGTCCAACTCTTTGCAACCCCGTGGACTGTAGCCCATCGGGCTCCTCTGTCCATAGAATTCTCCAGGCCAGAATGCTGGAGTGGGTAGCCATTCCCTTTACCAGAGGATCTTCCCAACCCAGCAATTGAACCCGTGTCTCCTGCATTACAGGTGAATTCTTTACCATCTGAGCCACCAGAGAAACCCACGACAGTAGGCAATTCATCCTGCAAAATTTAACTTATATCACTGGCTCGTGTTAAGCAAACCTCAAACAAGGAAGAGAGAACTTGTTTCATCAATAACATCCTAAGAGAGAAATCAGGATAGTAGTCTGCAGTATTAAAACAGTGATTTCTTGTTGGACAGACTGCTGAGGTTTCTTGTGGTACTTAGTTCCCTAATTTATTTTTCTTTCTTTTTTTCTCTCTCTTTTTTCTTGGCATTTTCATACACCATCCTATGATCCTTGGACATTGGATAGATTGTCTGGTAGAATTTGGTGGAAGAAATTGTGAACCTCACCCTGATCCTGAATCAATTGAAAGTCGTGTAACTAAATGTCATGTCTTTAGTCATTTTAGTTTACCAAGAAATGTCAGTACATAAAAAAAAAGGAGGGGGGAAATGCATCACCAAAAAATGTTTCATTAATAACTTCATGATTTTTTTTTAAGAATCAAAATATCAGATTATTAGCAAGGCTTATTTTTAATAAAACATTTTCAGTGTTATTAAAAGTTTTTTTTCCCTTCCTTTGTTTTTATGTCTAAGAGAGACATTTGTCCAATTTCTTATTTCAATAACGTCAATAGATACTTTCTGGTATAATCTCTCTGTCCTGCTGCTGCTGCTGCTAAGTCGCTTCATTCGTGTCCAACTGTGCAACCCCATAGACGGTAGCCCACCAGGCTCCTCTGTCCATGGGATTCTCCAGGCAAGAACACTGGAGTGGGTTGCCATTTCCTTCTCTAATGCACACATGCGGGCTAAGTCGTTTCAGTCGTGTCTGACTCTCTGCGACCCCATAGATGGCAGCCCACTAGGCTCCTCTGTCCATGGGATTCTCTAGGCAAGAATACTGGAGTGGGTTGCCATTTCCTTCTCCTAAGCCAACTTAAATTCAACTTGCACAGGTTTACATAGGTTCACTTGCAATTACTTTTCCAGTTGCTTACACTTCTGGCTCTTTTTCCTTTGGTCCTTAGCTGGAAATCACTTCCCGGTACCACTGCTTAATCATTTTTTCCCCTCCCACCCAACACTTGGCCCGTTATGGGCAGTGTTTTTCTTGACTTTCTTCACTTCCTAAGAGTCAGTACTTTTACCTATACCCACTCTCTGGGCCTTCACTAGTTCTCAGACAGAACATTCCAGAAATTTAAAAACCTGGTGAATATTGAAGGTACATGATATAAGTGCAAAGAGCAGTCATCACACTATCTAATACCCAGAGCAACCTCCTTGCCAGGGCCTAATCAACCAGGTACCGTTCATTGAAAATTGTTAGCTAATGGCCTAGGGTCAGATCTCTCCCCAAGGTCAGAAGATGTCTTATGACTGCTATCTACTTCATTAGCCAAAAAAAAGAAAAAGAAAAAAGAGATAGTGCAAAACAAGAAAATTTCTGAGAGAGGGAAAAGTTTGTGCAAATTTGGGAGCATTGCTCTGTTGAGTGTGCCTATTTATGACAACAGGTGTTTGTTTGTCTTTGATTGATGCATAATGTTAAAGATTCTTCTTAAACTGTTACACCTGAGTATCTATTAACTGGTGATTTTCCTTGCTTGCTGTGACTCTAATGGGCTTGAGAGTTGATCCAGCCAGTCTCTCCTCCCTGTCTTTTTCTCTCCTCTTTCATTTCTTTCTCTCCTCTCTCTCCTCCCTCTCCCTTGCTTCCCCCCTTTCTTTGTCTCTTTCTCTCTCTCTCTGTGAGGTTCATTTGCTTGACTGATTCTGAGTGTCCATAATGACTGTTTGGCATATTCTACAGGCAAAGGTCCCGAGACCCTTTTTGCTGGCTATAACCTCAATGATAACGAATGGCACACAGTGCGTGTGGTTCGTCGAGGAAAAAGTTTAAAGTTAACGGTGGATGACCAGCAGGCCATGACAGGTAAAGCCCTATCACCTTTGCCTTTGTTGAAACTTTAGACTTGCCTATTTCTTGCAGGTGACCTTGAAAACCAAATGAGTAACTTGAAGCTAAAAGAAACAGTTCATTTCTTATTCGAATTCTTCTAGCAGCAATTAAATTTAATCAGCTGCATGTTGTTTTTTTTTTCTCTCAAATGAGCAACAATTATTTGTCATGCTCCTTTCCATTTAATAATTCAAGAAGTTATAATATATTTTAATTTTATGCTTTGATAAATATCTCAGGGCTTCATAAAATATTGAAGTTATTGTTTGGAGGCCAATTCCTGTTCAGTTTCCTTGTTATACATTTAGGCAATGAACAGCAGCAAGTTATACTTTTTAGCTTCTGGATACATTGATAGTTATGCTGGAATTCTGTCAGGTGAACTGCTTTTTATTTTAAGCTATGATAGATCATTTTTGGCCATTTAGCTCTGTTGGTTAATCTCTAATGTTAAGAATGTCAAGTTCAGTCCCTGATTTGTGGATTTCTGACTGAGGTGAGGAATATAAAGGCCCACGCCAGAGACAGAGGGAAACCAAATGAAAGAGGAATTGGCTCACCTTTATTCTCTCTGCTGAAATAACTTCAAGCATATGACCCACTGTGATATTAGCTCCCTGTTTTTCAAGAGAACATCTCCCTGTTAATTATTTTAGTTCAAGATGCAAGATGGTCCTTGTGCAGTACGGAAGTGTCTGTTCTACATTCAATCTCAGGGGGTTTCCATTCTCAGAAATCAGGTGGTTATATCAATGAAGAAAAAGTGCGTATGGGATTTTAACTTTTAAGAGAATCATTCCGCAATTTAAATGAAACAAACTACCAACCCATAGATCTTTTACTGTCTTGTATTTCATTAGTCCTTTATGGCTTTCCAAAACTTTTGTCTTCGTGTGGGAGCAAACTTACTTTGTTTCAGAATCATCTGAAGAGCTTTAAAAGGATCATTTCCTGGCCAGACACCACAGAAAGTGTGAGAGGAGCCCATTATTATTATTTCTTAAAATTATTTCTAAAAACCACTGCTATGTTATGCCATTTTATCCTCCCAGGAAGAAAATCAACCAGGGACTCACTAGTATAAGCCTTTATTCAAAATTGCCAAACATAGGAAGTCTCTAAAGAAACTGTGTGAACTTAGGGAAGGGAGGCAGAATTTTTATAGGGCTTTGGCAGGAGTCTCAGCTGAAATTCAGCTAGTTTTGGTAAAGGCAGTTCTTGGAAGAGGTGTAAATTGTTTTCGTAGATTATCATCCATTGTTCGGACAGTCTGGCTTTTATCAAAAGAGACGGAAATTAGGGTCTAAGGTCATGTATAAGAAGTTGGGAAGAAATAACTGCCAGAGACAAGGACATGTGAAGGTCACAGTAGGACATTCTTTAGTCCCTTAGGTTTGTCTCAAATCTCATACAGCCCTATGACATTGAAAGGGTAGATGCATTCTCATTTTATCGATGAGGAAGCTGAGATTCAAAGAGGTAAAATGACATGTTACTTTGAAATGCCATTGTTACCAGAACTGAGAGAGAGCCTAGGTTTTTTTTTTCTTTTTTTTAATTGTGTTTTTTTGTTAACTTTAAAAAAATTGTTTGCTCTTACTCATGGTTCATTTATTTATATTTATTAATATCCATATATATATGACTATGATGAGTACTTTTTCAGATATAGCATGATTTTATGAAGATTTTATATATATATATATATAAAACACATATCAAAATCACACGGTAACTTATCATCTGGGATAGTATATGATGTACTAAAAGGTTGAGTAAACAATTCATGTTCTTGAGGTTCAGAAGAGCTTAAAGATTTTAGGAATAGCTAAGGCAATCAATAATATTTGAAGGCTGTAAAGAAAGGATAATACAGATAAGATTATGTGGGGAAGGGTAGGATGGATGGCTTGAATGAGGCTAGACAGACTAGTGTTCAGGCAGCAGAGAAGGTTTGTTTTGTTTCATGTAACCACAGCACAGCTGAAATGGCTAGAATGGCCTTGGACTCCAATAGGTCAGTGCTCCAAATGAGTTGATATTTCATGGGTTTTCAGGCAGTTGGGAAGTCACTGCATTTAAGCTGGAAAATAAGTTAAGAGAATATGTTTTGAGCAATATGAATTCTGTGCAACGTGCTAAATGCTTCAGAATGTAAAGCAGTAAAGTCTTAAACTACAGTGGCTGAAGAAGGTATAGAAACAAAAGACTGGGACAACACATTTTTAAAAAGATTTGTTTAGAAATAATTTCAAATTTATAAAAAATTTCAAAAGTAAAATGACAGTGATCTACTTTTACTATTGAGAGCATGTTATCCCATTTGCTGTGACATTTTCACTCTTTTTTTCTTAGCCAAGTGAAAATAAGTTACATATTTAATAGCCCTTCACTGTAAATATTATACTTAAGTGGACATTTTCTAAAGATATGAATATCCCTTTACAGAACAAAGAGCTACTAACTTCATTAGATTTGGCATTGATGCAATATATTTTATCTGTCCTCTCACCCATATTCCCCTTTTGTCAGTTACCCCAATGTTGTCTTTTATAGCGTTTTCACCTCTAGCAGAGCATACAGTCTAGGGGCAGACACTGCATTTAGTGTTCATGTCTTTTAGTCTCCCATTGAAAACATTGCCATAGACTTTCTTTGTCTCTGATTACACTGACAAATTAAAGATATATAGTCCTCCAATCTTTTATCCATGTAAAGTCATTCTTTGGGCTTATCTGGTGTTTCATGATGATTGAATTCAGGTTTTAATGTTCTTGGATGAAATACCACGTTGTTGACTGTATGATCTTATAGTATCCTGTCTGGAGACAAACGATATCCATATCCTTGACTCATGATTTTAACACTTGGTCAGTATGTTGCCCAGTTTCTCCATTGTATGATTAATATGTTTTACTCCCTTACAACTAGTAAACTGTCTGTGGAGAGACATATTAAAACAATGAAAATATCGTAATATCTTCTTCAAATATTTGCCCCAAATTATCATCTACTGAAGATTTTTCCTGATCCAGTCTTTAACACAGTAGTTATAAATGATTATTTTCAAACCCCATTACTCTTTTCACGTTTAGAGACAATGCTTAGCATTTTACTGTATATAAAAGCTATCCCTTATTTCTGTTTTCTTTCCTTTTCTTTTCTTCCTTCTATCCCCATCTTCCTCCTTCTCTCCTTCCCTCCCTTCTTTATTTCCTTCCTTCCTTATTGATATGGACCCACACATTTCTGTATTTTCAAATAGTTATACTTACTTAGGGCTTCCCTGGTGGCTCAGAGGTTAAAGCATTTGCCTGGAATGCGGGAGACCCAGGTTCGATCCCTGGGTCGGGAACATGCCTTGGAGAAGGAAATGGCAACCCACTCCAGTACTCTTGCCTGGAGAATCCCATGGCGGGAGGAGCCTGGTAGGCTACAGTCCATGGGGTCGCAAAGAGTCGGACATGACTGAGCGACTTCACTCACTCACTCACTCACTCACTCATACTTACTTAATTATTTTGGTGCTTAAAAATATTCTTATTTGGGCCAGTGTGAGTACCATGAAGCTGGTCTCTGATCTTGTAACATGCCTTCACCTCACTTTTTTTTTCCCCCTCACTTTTTTGGCAAAATAGAATATTCAGGTACAACTTTTACTACCATGCGCCATCCCTGGACTGAGACATTTACTTTCTATTTACTGGAGAGTTATGTGTAGGTGGTTGGTATTGGTATGCTCAGCACTGCTTTGCAACCTTTTTAGGAGGCTAAGATGATAAATACACTCAAGTATAAATACATATACCTGAATATATATAGTTGCTTAGTTTAGTTGCTAAGTCATTTCCAGCTCTTTTGTGACCCCATGGACTGTAGCCCACCAGGCTCCTCTGTCCATGGAATTTCCAAGCAAGAATACTGGATAGGTTACCATTTCCTTCTCCAGGGGATCTTCCCAACCCAGGGATCCAATCCTCATCTCTTGCATTGGCAGGCAAATTCTTTACTGCTGAGCCACTAAGGAAGCCCATAAGTATGTGTGTGTGTGTATATATGTGTGTATGTGTGTATGTGTATGTGTGTGTGTGTGTATTTGCTTTAATATGCTTCTCCACATAAATATATATATATATATATACACACACACATACATATAAATTACATGTTCACACAAATATACATATACACATATTTTAGAAAACATGAGTTCACACTAGTACGACCATATCTACAGCATTGTTTCTTCCCCCATTTCATGTTTTCATATCTCTTCTTCCAATTTGGAACCTTGGCTCCCAGTGATGTCATTTTCCCATTTGCTCAGTCCAGTAACACATCTGTGATAGTTTCAGAATTGCTTTACATTGTCCATTCCACAAGTAATAACCTGACTAAAAGCAATTCAGGATTAATTTGTGATTCTTTTTATTTCTTACTGCCTAAGATTTAATGTATATAGTCAAATACTATTTATAAATAACTTTGATTAGTTTGTTTCTTCTTTTCTTCCTTTCCTTTTCCTTGAGTGTAGTTATATTATTCATTTGAAATACAATTAATCTTATTGATTTCAGTTATATTTATTCCCTCCCATTCTTATGTATTTAATTACATTTGTGTGTAGAACATTAGTCTGCTTTTTAAATCAGTGCAACTATTTTGATTAGGAAGTGATGAATAGAGTATGAAAATGATATCATAACAGAAAACTCCAGAAATGTTCCCTAAATGAATCGCCAGCTAATTTTCATTAAAATGTAAGATATATCTTTTCAGTTGCATAGATTCCTACCAAACTCCTAAATGAATAATTATATTCTACATTAGCGAGTTGACTTCTTCAACTTCCAGTCAAAACATCATTTCTTTGTTTACTGCTGTGTGTTTATATACCACTAGTGAACAAAATGTTAGGAAGCAGAGTAAATAGATACTTATATGGGTGTAGTTTGCTTATAGAAATAGGAGCAAATAAATGATGGATTCAAAGGAGTACTCAGAATTGACACTGTTGGGACATGATTTCTAAGCTAATGTAACATGTTTCCACTCTTCTGCTCCTGGGCATGGCCTGTTTTTTCATGGTAAAGTAACTTATGTCTCCTTGACTGATTAATTTTGGGAAACTGGCACCTACGACTTCATTAGGAATTCATAGGTCATTAGCGAAGTTTCACTCATGATCTGAAAGGAAAACAAAAAACTCCTTTTTGAGATTTTCCAACTTTGGACAGCAGACACATTTGTTTCACAGATTTTTTTTTCCTCCAGCAAGTATTAATAAAATTATGTCTGAGTCCACCAATTCAGAGGTGTAAGAAATGGCACATTTATTAATTGTCTTTAATATCAATTTAAATGAGACCTTAGGCCTTTCTTCTGAGTTTACAGAATATTTAATCATAGTCATGTGGCCCCTACTCCCACCCACCCTGAATTACACAGAAGCCCCTGTTGGCTTCTGTCTTCACTGATTCTCACCAAAAAGATAGTTCTCCTAGTTTGTCCTTTAAATTATAAGAACCCTATTGCTCCTGTCCTCAGTGGGGCAAAGAGTCTTTACTGATTCTTGCAGCCTATGAACTATGGTTCAGTCCTCCTATATTGACCTCAGTGATTCTCTCTGAACCCCCGAATCTTATTAGATGACAGGATGTTGGTGCTTAGTACTGCTAAATCCCACCATGTTCATCTCTCTCCCAGTCAGTGGTAATTGCCTCATCTAGTTCAGACCATACAGGCATTCTGTTCATTTCGTTTTCCTTTATTGAACACCTTGCAAACTATACCTTCACAAAATATTAGAAAAAGCACTGTTTTCCAGAAAGTTGTCTTCCACTTTTTGCCAAGAAAAAGCCTTTGAGGCAAAGTGCTAAAAGGGACTAGGCTAGTTTCTTAGAACTGAAGGAAGAACAAAGTACAGACTAGCATTTCAGTGAATTAGCCTGCTATTTACTCTTTCTCAAAACTGCCAAGGCCTTAGAGCAGAAATTATATTCTATCTTCTTTCTGTCCTGTAGGAGTTGAACATTTTTTCAGTTATGGAAACCAACTTGTTCTTTCTCAGAGTTAAAAGATGAATGGGCATATAAGCCAAATAAGCATTGATAATTTACCCAAATTATGCAACTCCCCCAGTACCCTACTCCAGCACTTTCCTTCCCCCAGGTCCCAGCATCTTGCTGCTCAGAGCTCAAGACAATGTTTTGTTTTTTGTTTTTCACAGTAATTTACCTTGATGAGTTTTCATCTGGGTGACTCATTTTTGGGAAATGATGATATCATGAAAGTCAACAATTCATAACAATAAAAAGTCAGCCTTGAGTTATATAGCATAGAAAGATTTCCAAAGACTCAGTGCAACTTTGCCATTGAGGCTTCAGTTTGGAATGGAATTTTTTTTTTTCAAACATTCTAATGGCCACATGAAACTACCCATGCATCAGAAAAGCAATGGAGATTTCTTACTAAATTTTACAGCAAGTTCAGAAATCACTGAACAAGAAAATAAATAAATAAATCACTGGAGACTCTTCATGCAAAGTCCTATATTTTGATTACATCTTTAAATCAGAGTTTTATAAACTGTTAAGTCAAGTTGAAACAATACAGTACATACTCAGGCCATTCTTGGGAATGTCTGACTGTACTGAGGCTCATGAGGATAAACAGTTGCCAGCAAAGAAACCCCAGAAGAGAGACATTCCCAGGACTCCGATGAGAAAGTGTCCTATACACTATTTGGTATGCCAATGTAGGGAGTTTTGGGGTTTCAGTTTATCACCTAAACTGTCAAAAAAAATTTTTGTATGTGTATATATGTTAGCGTGTATGTCCTTCATTGAATGCTATTCACCGCATATCCAGTTACCCAAGCCTGGAAGAAGTCATCATTATCATATCTCTCTTCTCCAGCATTCTATACATTATTAGTAAATCCTGAAATTATATTGGTAAAATTGTCTAATTTTGTCCATGATTTTCCATTTCTAACATAAACAGTCTACTTCAAATTGTCTTGTCTATTATATCCACAACAAAAAGATTAAATACACATACACACACAGTTTCATGGCTTATGTCTGCCTAAAACCCTTCAGTAGCTCCTGATATAATCAGCAGACACTGTGATATCTGACCTCTTACTCTTCTGATCTCCTCTGAGCACTAACCTCATTTGCTTATGCCTCTCCAGCCACACTCCCTGGCTCTTTCTCTCCCAAGTGCCTCTGTTGATCTGTTTCTCCTTTCTAGAATCCACATTTCCATTCCTATCTTACAATTTTTAATGTGGCTTTTCCTTTTTTAGTCCTTCAATTTTAACTTAAATATCCACTCAAGCACTTGACCCTGTCCCATATTTACCAGCAGAATTTGCTGTGTGTCAAATATCTGGCATTTTTTATCAGTTTTATCATTATATAGTTAATTATTTTCTTACCTGGTTTTGTCTGCTTTCCCCCAATAGACCATGAATTTTGTGAAAATAGGAGCCAAGTCTGGTCCTCTCAGCATTATTTCTTACTTGCCTAATACAGCACCTGACTCATTCATATAGCCCACTGTCAGTAATTTTCAATACCTTTTAGTGAATCAATGAGTCGATCTAAGGCTGGGGTTAGGGGTGGTGGATCATTTTGCTCTGCAGCAGAAGTGTAACCCAACTCAGAGTAGGACCCAACATAAAATAGTAGATCTTGCTATCTGTTTTGGTAAAAAGATTTGATTAGAAATTGAGGTATGTATACAAACGACACAAGCCGGAAGTTTGACTGTTAATGGAGATTATCATCAACCTGGATGCCAGACGCTTCGATCAGAAGCATTTTGCTAATTCCAAATTCTCCTTTCCCCTAAATGTCTAGGAAAGATGCTGTGTTTTTAATGAGTGGAGTCTTAACAATATTTCTCCTTTAGTGTCCTTTATGTTTCCTTAGTCAATATATGTATACAGCAGTAGAGGTGGCTACATTGCTGACTGAGGATTAAACATTAGAATAAATTCTGAAAAATAAAGGATTTTTAAGAGGCAGCCATTAATGTTTTCTTAGTCAGTGGATAATGGCTTTTAGGTGCTAATTTTCCTTCATAAGCAAGCATATCTGCCATTACTGTCAAGGCGATTTATATATGCTTATTAAAGAAAGAATAGGCTTTTGAGCATGGGCCATAATGATTTTTCTTGTAATTGGGCCATGGTTGCTCCAATACTGTTTTACTACTTTTTTATTATTTATGGTCTGCATACATATTCTATTCCTTTGAGAAAAGAAAACAGACATTACATATTATTTTTATCACTGACCTCCTTTCTCAGTTCTGCTGAACAATGTGCTTTCGTTTTTCAGAGCTGCCAATAAATGGACAATTTAGAGTAATATATAATTTCAAGTATTAGAAATATTTTTTTTTTATATTCCCTTACTATCAGTTGGCTCATTCATGTAGCTTTTAAAAAGAAACTTGATAGTTTCAGGATCTGGGTGGGTCCACCAGGTTAAGACTCAGATTTTAATATAATGAAAAAGATAAAGTAATCAATATAAGGAAATTTAAAAGCCCAAGTCATTTTTTTTTCACCTTTGCAGATTCTTCATTCTATATAGCTTACTAATTCAATGTTACTGGCACCACTAGAGATTTGTATTTGAAAGTGATTAAAGGCTAATTGTGAAGCTTCCTTGGTGGATCAGATGGTAAAGCGTCTGCCTGCAATGCAGGAGACCCGGGTTCGATTTGACACCAAAGAGTAGTGCCACACAGAGTAGAGTATCAAGGTCACCGAATAAAAGAGCTGAAGAAGGGGACACAAATGGTGTCATAGCATAAATCACAGCAAATCCTCTATGATCCACCTCCCCCCAGCAATCCCACTGCTGGGCATACACACCGAGGAAACCAGAATTGAAAGAGACACATGTACCCCAATGTTCATCGCAGCACTGTTTACCAATAGCCAGGACATGGAAGCAACCTAGATGTCCATCGGCAGACAAATGGATAAGAAAGCTGTGGTACATATACACAATGGAGTATTACTCAGCCATTAAAAAGAATACATTTGAATCAGTTCTAAGGAGGTGGCTGAAACTGGAGCCTATTATACAGAGTGAAGTAAATCAGAAAGAAAAACACCAATACAGTATATTAATGCATAGATATGGAATTTAGAAAGATGGTAACGATGTTCCCTATATGTGAGACAGCAAAAGAGACACAGAGATAAAGAACAGACTTTTGGACTCTGTGAGAAAGCAAGGGTGGGATGATTTGAGAGAACAGCATTGAAACATGTATATTACTATATATGAAATAGATCACCGGTAAGGGTTCGATGCATGAGACAGGGTGCTCAGGGCTGGTGCACTGGGATGACCCTGAGGGATAGGATGGGGAGGGAGGTGGGAGGAGGTGCTCAGGATGGGGAACACATGTACACCCATGGCAGATTCATGTCACTGTATGGTAAAAACCACTACAATATTGTAAAGTAATTAGCCTCCACTTAACATAAATTAATTAATTTAAAAAATGAGGTCATAGGAGAAACCAGAATTTCTAAGGATTTAATAGTAGTATTGTTACCGAATTGTGGCTTGATCTGCTCACCACATGATAGGCCAATAATCGGGAGACAAGGTGCTGAGGCAAGGAATAGCAACTTCATTCAGAAAGCCAGACATCGGAGATGATGGCAGACTAGTGTCCTAGAGTCTTGTCGGGTCTGAATGCTCGTTTCCTAGTTTCTTTCACAGAACAGAGAGGGTGAGGAGTACCTAAGTAAAGTAAAAAGGCCAAAATCCTTGCAAGATATTTCCTGGCTTGGCCAGCTTTGGGGAGGGGGTGTGTTAATTGTCCTCTTTTCTGCAGCCATTCACAGGGGTCAGAGTCAGAATGTCTCCCTGTGGGCCAAGCAAAGGCACATTAATCTTCAGGTGAAGAGGCAGGGTCCCCTCTAAGCAGGACATTATGTATGCTTACAGCTATAAATAGACAGCATCCTTTTAGTGATTATAGTTACAAAAGCAACAAAATACAAAGGTTGAAGTAAAAGAAACAGATCCAACAAGGAATCCGATTTTGCTCTTTCCTGTTGCGTTTTTGCATGAGATAGACAAGAAAGAGGCATCATGGGGAGGAGAGAGAAGAGAGAGCTATTTATAGTGGTAATTTTTGTCTTTTAAAAAAAAACACATTTGCAGGGAAGGAATCAGAACAAATTAATAACTGAAAAAGAAAAACTCACAGCATATTAAGGGATGACAGGAACTGCTGTCAGGATCAAGGACTAGCAAAGAGGTTCAGGAATAAAGAAGAGCTAAGTACCACTTGGGGGAGAGTTTTTAATACCAATGAGTTTATTAGCATCAAAATCAATTGAGTATGCCAGCAATTTTTATTGTACAACAAAAAGTATGCCTTTTATAATTTAATAACAGATTTCTTTTCAAATCTCATCTAGTATTTTATTGTCTTGATGAAAGAAATGGAAATCTGTCAAACTGGCTGAAGGAGGCCCAGGACAGGTGATGTTCAATCTTTATTACACATGGGAAGAAGGTTCGGTGCCTTTTCTCAGGTCTGAGACTGGGATCAGTTCTAATTCATATTTTCATTAATATCAGGGATGATGGGATAGGGTAAGCTCAATACATTTTCCAATTATGCCAAATTGAGTAGTGAAGCTAACACCTGGAAGAACTTGATTGCAATTTAAATGACATTTTTGAGTTTCTAAAGAAAGTGAATGACAGTTTAATTAGACAAGAACAAGATGCTGGGGACAAATTACTTTGATTATAAGAGTAATTTATGCTGTGCTTTAGAAAACAAGTTCACATCTTTGTTAATTTTTATTTCAACCTTGATGGTAGGTATAGTTATCACTCTGGAGGTAAAGACAGGACTAGGTCAGCTTTTAATGGGGTTGGTACAGAAAGATGGTGGGATGAACAGGGATGGAGTTGAGTTGAAGAGTGAATCACTAAATAACTTGGCAACCAAGCTTCACATTATGGTGTTTAAGATTATTCCTTGGGGTAATGTGGACTAATTTTACTGGTGTTCTAAAAACTGGACATGCCTTGACTCAGTATGTTGTGCTCAATTTTGATATCCAAAACCTAAGTGCCAGGAAAATAGCAGAGGTCCAGAAAAGATCAACAGAAATTCTGCTTGACTAGGAGACTAGGTCTAGGAAAGACTGGAAATTATTCATCACCAAAAAGAGAAAGTGCCAAGTACATATTTAATTTCAAACACATTTTCATGGTTCATATTGGAAGAACAGTCAGCAGGTCTTCAATATTTCTGTTGCTGTTGGAAAATATACGGTTGCTTTTTTTGTTTGTTTTTCTTGAAGTACATTCTCAATAAAGACAAACATCACATCACCGTGGAGCTGGGATGTATCACTTTCTGTTGGGATGATGCAGGACAATCATTGCCCCTAATCCTTCTCCCTCTCTCTTGCCCTCCCACCCTCTCCCTCTTCCTTCCTTCCTTTTCCTTTCTCTTCTTCCTTCCTACCAATTCTCCATTTATTTCTTCACTTCTTTCTTCTACCTGTAAAAAATTCTACAACTTTAGTGAATGTAAAATTTAGGGCAGAGATTAAAAGTTGAGTTAAGAAAGTTTTATTAATATTATCTGATTCAGTCTCACCCTATAAGGTCATGTCTTTGTTTGTTTTTTAAATATAACTGAATATCAAGGAGATATGTAGATCCTTGCAGTTTAAAATGTGATGTTGTTACGGAAGTCTAAAGTTGAAAGTGCCCTGTAGATGCAGAAAATAGTAATAGACAATCTTCTCTTTAGGTCAAATGGCAGGGGATCATACAAGGCTGGAGTTCCATAATATAGAGACTGGCATCATCACAGAACGCCGGTATCTGTCTTCTGTTCCCTCCAACTTCATTGGACACCTGCAGAGCCTGACATTTAATGGAATGGCATACATTGACTTGTGCAAAAATGGTGACATAGATTATTGCGAGCTCAACGCCAGGTTTGGCTTCAGGAACATCATAGCAGACCCTGTCACCTTTAAGACCAAATCAAGCTATGTTGCCTTAGCTACCTTGCAAGCCTACACGTCTATGCATCTTTTTTTCCAGTTCAAGACAACATCCCTAGATGGACTAATTCTGTATAACAGTGGGGATGGAAATGACTTTATTGTGGTTGAGTTAGTTAAAGGGTAAGTATAGATCTGTTCAATGACAAATAATTAGAGCTTTGGGAAAATGAACCTCATTTCCCATAGCTATACATTAAGCAGAAGAAGGAAGGTGGTTTGCAAATAAAGCATTTGTTTAAATCCCTTCTTAGGTATCTTATAAAGTTAAGAGGGATTCAGTGCAGTTCTTTATACCTAAATTTCCATACATAAAGTACAAGTAATGTCAAGTTTTAATTTACTGTAGGCATTATATAAATCTCACTCTTCACATGTGCATTTCTTTACTGTGTACATGGTAATTCTACAAAAGAATTTCTACCCACTTGTCGGCTAATTCGTGCTAAGTTAAATAGCTAATGCATGCAATCAGATTATTTCAAGCCACAGTATCCCATTTAACTAAAGCTTAATTCTATGTCAGAATTTCTTGAAGAATTTAAAAAGATTTTTATGACATTTTCTTGAAACTTCCACTTCAGTGGATCTTCCTGACCCAAGGATCAAACCCAAGTCTCAGCGGTAGACAGGTTCTTTACCACTGAGCCACCGGGGAAGTCCATATATATGCTCTCACATTCCACCAACTGCAGGGTGCATGGATGCACATGACCAGCGGGGATACAAGTAAACACAGGAGTTTAGCAGAAAACCACCGGAAGTTTCCTAAGATGGTCTTGTGTAGAGGTTCAGGAGAGTCAGGGAAGGTCATGCACAGGTTCAGGGCAATTAGGAAGATCCATGAATCCAGGTGAAAGGAGCTGAGGATTGCCAGTTCAGGGTGGTTGGCAGAGGATGGAGAAAGTGGTGAGAGCAGAGAGTGTGTAGTGATAGATATTTACTTTCCATAGTGATGAAGTGAAATGTAGACTGCAATTTTAGAAGTATGTTCACTATTTCCTGTATTGAACACAATAAAGAATCCTCCTTCCTGAAACAGAGTAGTGTTTCCTACATGTTTCTGTACAACTCACTCTGATGATTTCTAGCAAAGACACAACCACCTGGAAATGAGATCTCATATTTGTAATATGTAGTTTGACTCCATCAAAAAATTCAAACAGTGATGCCACTTTCTCACCTTCCCTTTTTTCCCAGGTACTTACATTATGTGTTTGATTTGGGAAATGGTGCTAACCTCATCAAAGGGAGCTCAAATAAACCTCTTAATGACAATCAGTGGCACAACGTGATGATATCAAGGGACACCAGCAACCTCCACACTGTAAAGATCGACACGAAAATCACAACGCAAATCACGGCAGGAGCCAGGAACTTGGACCTTAAGAGTAAGTGTGCAAAGTCAAAGCAGCAGGCAGGAACACACATGGCTGTGTACATGTGACCATCTTTGGCTTTGGGGGGGGTGTGTGTGTGTGTGCACCTTCTGCAACGACTGACCAGAATTTTCATCTCTAGCATGTAGTTAATAATACAGCACACAAGTGTCTGTTCCTCCTTTTGTATGGCAGAAACATATGTATTTTTAATAGCAGCTCAAAAAATACAACACCTAAGAATGCATGCATGATTAAAATTTAAAGAGTGAGGAAAAATGTATTTTTAGTCATGCTATTATAAAGAAAAGTAGGTGTTTGCAACACCTTTTAGTCCCAACAGCTTTTAATCAATCTGGAGTCAAGTTAACCAGATACCTAATGAGTTTCTTCTAGAGCTTATAGTTTTCTTGTCTTGGTGAGATTTCCTAGATACATACGGAGCCTCTGACCAGCAGGGATCTGAGGCTGGCTTGTACCCTGAGTCTCTGATGATGAATCTGCCCAACCCACATAAACCAATGCAAATATTCTTTCACCAGCTGCTAAGAAAGTCTTAACAGACTTTTTTCCTTCCTTATTGATACTTGATTATTCAAATGAGCAAGACAAAATGCTTAGAAAACTTGTCAGTAATAGGAGAAAATAACAGAAGTGTCTATTTGAATGGGACTTTGTGATTCACTCAGAGCATATCCATAGATTCTGTCTCATTTACCGTGACAGCAAACATTAGACAAGTGGTTATTAGCACTTTAATATGATTGTAGGAAATGTGAGCTTTGAATGACTTGCCCAGGGTTAAAACAACTGCTTCAGCAGACCAAAACATAACCTCAGTTCTGACACACGCCCCCTCCATGGCTCCTTCTGTTCTGTCCTGATATATTCCAAAGCCCTGTGGGAATCATCATGGTCACATGTTTGCCTGGCAAGAGCTGTTCATTTATATTGATAAGATCTCTCCCTTTGATTTGAAAGATGAATACATAGGGGAGTTGGGAACTGGAAAGAGAAAATCTTTCTTTCTAGAGAAAAAAGATCATGGCATCTGGCCCCATCACTTCATGGGAAATAGATGGGGAAACAGTAGAAACAGTGTCAGACTTTGTTTTTTTGGGCTCCAAAATCACTGCAGATGGTGACTGCAGCCATGAAATTAAAAGACGCTTACTCCTTGGAAGAAAAGTTATGACCAACCTAGATAGTATATTCAAAAGCAGAGACATTACTTTGCCAACTAAGGTCCGTCTAATCAAGGCTATGGTTTTCCCTGTGGTCATGTATGGATGTGAGAGTTGGACTGTGAAGAAGGCTGAGTGCCGAAGAATTGATGCTTTTGAACTGTGGTGTTGGAGAAGACTCTTGAGAGTCCCTTGGACTGCAAGGAGATCCAACCAGTCCATTCTGAAGGAGATCAGCCCGGAATTTCTTTTAAAAGTTGGCTTAAAGCTCAACATTCAGAAAACGAAGATCATGGCATCTGGCCCCATCACTTCATGGGAAATAGATGGGGAAACAGTAGAAACAGTGTCAGACTTTGTTTTTTTGGGCTCCAAAATCACTGCAGATGGTGACTGCAGCCATGAAATTAAAAGACGCTTACTCCTTGGAAGAAAAGTTATGACCAACCTAGATAGTATATTCAAAAGCAGAGACATTACTTTGCCAACTAAGGTCCGTCTAATCAAGGCTATGGTTTTCCCTGTGGTCATGTATGGATGTGAGAGTTGGACTGTGAAGAAGGCTGAGTGCCGAAGAATTGATGCTTTTGAACTGTGGTGTTGGAGAAGACTCTTGAGAGTCCCTTGGACTGCAAGGAGATCCAACCAGTCCATTCTGAAGGAGATCAGCCCTGGAATTTCTTTGGAAGGAATGATGCTAAAGCTGAAGCTCCAGTACTTTGGCCACCTCATGCGAAGAGTTGACTCATTGGAAAAGACCCTGATGCTGGGAGGGATTGGGGGCAGGAGGAGAAAGGGACGACCGAGGATGAGATGGCTGGATGGCATCATGGACTCAATGGACGTGAGTCTGAGTGAACTCCGAGAGTTGGTGATGGACAGGGAGGCCTGGCGTGCTGCGATTCATGGGGTCGCAAAGAGTTGGACACGACTGCGCGACTGAACTGAACTGAGGCAGGGTGAAAGAAGAAAGAAAAGGGTTTCACTTTCTGTAATTGCAGAATATATTTACAATCCCAGTACTTTATTTGTCTAACACACAAAGTATGTGGGGACAGCTGTAACCCTTGTCTCAAGGTCAGACTCTTGTTAACTTCAAAGAGAGCCTGTTTATGCCCAGGAATCTAATAGGTGAGCTCAAAAAGTAAAATGCAGCTCAAAGGAAATGCTATTTTACAGGCTAACCCTGTTTCTTCTCTCTGACTGAAGTGAAGAGAGGGCATTTTCCATCCCTGTCTCGTGGGGGCCCCAGTTTTGCACAGCAGGCTCAGGTTAATTGTCAAGGAAAAGGGAGAGATTGTGACAGTCAGTGTACCGGCCGTCTCAGACACAAAAGCGAAAGCAAAATGGGATTCTGTTTGTGTAGGAAGAGACCTCAGTAAGTGTAAATGAGCTTCCCTAGAAACTGTGAACACCAGGTGGGAGGCTGAAATGGCTGGAAAGAAGCAGTTCATAGTTGAAGTCTGTGACATGTGCAGAACTCCTCAGACCTAAGAGAGAAGCAGTGCCTGGCAGTGGGTATTTTATAGGACAAATAGGATGCTGTCTCCTGAGAAATAAATATTTGCCTATTGTTCCTTAAAAAAATCAGAGTGAGGGTAATTGGATGACATCATATGGGATTCTTTCTAGTGGTAGAAGGGACTTTTACAAACCTAAGAAGCCCTCAGAGCTGATTTTTATTAAAGCATGGAGTGTTTCGTGATTTTGAATATAAGAAAGGCTTTATCTGTAATAAAAATGAAAACTATGAAAATAATATTTTACATAATATGAAAATGCTAACTTTTGACTTCTGACTGAGTGCCTTTGTGTTTAAAAAAAATAGCACAATTTACATTGGAGGTAAATTTCTCAGGTGGACAAAGAGATTCTATACTAATGATTATGCCCCCTTTTACCTTGTGAAATTCCTTTGTGTTTAGACATACCAGAGTGTGCCAGAAAGTAAAAGCAAGTTTCTAAAATTAAAACTTAAACTTTAAAAGGCAAATCTGTGGACCTGCAGTTGGATGTGTGATCCAATGGCAACAATAACCCCAAGAAGCCCCCTTGTCTTGTGTGTCCCCAGCAAGAGGGAACCTGGGGAGAACCTATGGTCCTGGGGTGGACATCTCCCAGCTTCTGCAGGCACAGGGTTTTGGTGTGTGCAGCCAGGGGCCCTGGTCAGATGAGGGGTATTAACTAAGTGCTTGTTTTGTGCTCCATGTGGAAAGCATGGCAGAAAAAAGGGCAGTAGGGTTCCTGTCACAAGAGCTTTCTGTTCCAAGAAGGCTGACACTAAGCGAACATTTACAGAACTGAGAACGGGATTCCCTAGACCCACATCAGGACTCCGAAAGTAATCAGGTATCACCAAGTAGAGTATTAGAGGAGGGAAGTTCTCAGAGATACCCTGAAGGAAGAGCAGCGAGACTTTGTTTCTCCTTCCCACCTGGATGCCCCCTGGAATTAGGAGGGCTAATGAGAAAGGAGAGCATCCACAGGCACTCTTCACTCTCATTTTTTTGGGGGGGGTGGGTCTAGTTGCTCTACAGTGTTGTGCTTGAGCTGTACAGTGAAGTGAATCAGCTATATGTATACATATATCCCCTTCCTCTTTGACCTCCCTCAGCCCACCCACATGCTATTCCTCTGGGTCAAAACAGAACACCAAGCTGAGCTCTCTGCTATACTCCAGCTTCCCACCATCCATCTATTTTACACGTGGCCGTGCACATTCGTCAATCTCAATCTCGCAATTCACTCCCCTCCATCCACACATCGGTTCTCTATATCCGCGTCTCTATTCCTGCCCTGCAAATAGGATCATCTGTACTATCTTTCTAGATTCCACATATAGGCGTTAATATACTATATTTGTTTTTCTTTTTCTGACTCATTTCACTCTGAATGACAGACTCTAGGTACATCCACATCAGTACAAATAACCCAATTTCATTCCTTTTTAATAGCACTGTTTCCTTGGCATGCTAGCTAGTCATGAAGGATTCAGCCACTCTAAATGCAAGAACAGTGAAAGGTGACTGACTTATAATGATTTGATTTTGTACTTCTTTTGCCCTTATAGAATTAAAAGAAAATGAATTAAAAGAATTAAAAGTTTAGTCTACACTCTGTGTACGGTCATTGCCACATACTTTGGTTCCTCTCATAGTGAGGTCGCCCTGATTAAAAACATCAGTTATGTTGTGGGGTTTCATGAGGTTCGTATTTCTGCACCCTTCTCAGACAGACTGAAGCAATGATCTGTTGAGAAAGATGTACAGGGAAGGCCAGGTGTCTGCACTTTTAAAGTGAGAGTGTTAGTTGCTCAGACCTGTCTGACTCTTTGAGACCCCATGAATTGGGGCCCACCAGGCTCCTCTGTCCATGAACTCCTTCAGGCAAGAATACTGAGTGAGTATCCATTGCATTCTCTAGGGGATCTTCCAGACCGAGGGATCCAATGCAGGTCTCCTACACTCACTAATCCAGATGCTGAGTTCAAAGCCCTGAAAAAATGCAGTGACTATGCTGAGGCCAAATTTAACTCACTTTCGAATTTTAGTGCGAAGCCTGCTTTTGCTTTCATGTTAGGATTTTACTTTTGTTTTCCTAGTTTTCAGCCAAAGTGATCTTTGGTTGCTTCAGGAGCCTTGGGAATATTTTTATTTCTTACCATACCAGAAAAAGACACTAGAGGGCAGCATAAGGCTGCAAAACCTGCGTCTGGGAGGCTGGTGGGGCGGGGGAAGTGTCTCTCTGGTCTCCGCCGGCGCTGGGAAGCCGACTTTGTTTTTTTGCCCAACCAGAATTCCGCGGTTAGTCTTCGGAATAACACATGCTTCTGTTTGTGGCTCTGTTTCACTATATAGACAGTGGTTTGTGTGGAAATGTGCAAGCTAGGTGCTGATTACCCCATTCCCCAGGTTGACTGGGAAGAAGGTGGTCAGAGATGGGCGAGAGTCTAATGATCTCTGAGAAGAATCCCCGCCTGTGACCTTGTTCAAATTGTCTTCCTGACGCTGCCGCGTTCTCAGGGGGTTGCACGTCTCTCCCGCTGACACAGTTTTGCTTTCATCTTTATTTCCCAGCTGTTTGTGTCCCATTCTCTCTGGCTTTTATGTACAAGCTCTTGCTATAAGAGCAGCAGAAACTTGCTCTGTGCAGTGATTGCCTAACACAGCTGTACCTACTTGCACTGTGGAACTTCTGGGTCCTGCCCCCTTTAGAAAGAGAAAGGGTTGGCTTAACTCCTCCTGCTGTCCCTTCCCTTGTTCCTGTATGTGACACATCTGTTTGCTTGCATGTGTTTGCACATGGGAAGGAGCTCCTATATACTGACTCCCTACTAAACACTAAATGGATTTTTTTATTATTTATGTTTTTTTTTTTTTCTATTTTACACAGTCTCTGACACTATAAAATACTGTTTAAGGAACTACTTATTATTCAAAGTTAATTTTTACTTAAAAAAAATAGATTTAAATGAGGTTATTTTACTTACTCCTTGCAATTGATTACCAGGGATTTGAATTGAGGTCAGTCTTGCTCATTCGTTAATCTAGTTCAAGAGCAAAGATGGAGGGAAGGGTCATCTTTACCTCCTCCCCAAGCCCCAGTGTTCCTGGGGTCCATGGGCCCCCTTTCTTTTTTTTTTTTTTAATTAATTTTAATTTTTTTAGTTTGTTTTGCTTTACAATACTGTATTAGTTTTGCTACACATCGACATGGATCAGCCACGAGTGTACATGAACTCCCAATCCCGACCCCTACCTCCA
>SJXQ01005157.1:141113-242621 GCA_006408695.1 Aepyceros melampus | reverse complement strand
TTCTATTTGCAATTTTTTAAGGAATCTCCACACTGTTCTCCATAGTGGCTGTACTAATTTGCATTCCCACCAACAGTGTAAGAGGGTTCCCTTTTCTCCACACCCTCTCCAGCATTTATTGCTTGTTGACTTTTGGATCGCAGCCATTCTGACTGGTGTGAAATGGTACCTCATTGTGGTTTTGATTTGCATTTCTCTGATAATGAGTGATGTTGAGCATCTTTTCATGTGTTTGTTAGCCATTCGTATGTCTTCTTTGGAGAAATGTCTATTTAGTTCTTTGTGGGCCCCCTTTCTCAAGGCATTACTTAAGTTTATCCTTCAGCAAATTGAGGAAAGTTTCCTTCATGAGGAGAAAATAAATGATTCCTAGGCGCAGAGGATACAGTGCCCTCAGGTGGCCACTTAGCAAAACTACTTAAAAGGGGATAATTCACTTACAGGGCAATTGTGCCTCAGCTCAGACAGAGCTTGGCCCTTTCTCTCTCTCATACCCCTGCCCGCATGGGCCCTGAGCGAGCGCTCCCTCTGCCCTCCCATCTGGTCTCTTTCCTTGTCACCGCATGAGCAGCGTCTGCCTGTTAGCATCCCTCGTAGCCCTCCTTACACCCACCTTGAAAAGCAAACACCTGCTATTGTTTATCCAGGTTCTAAGCCACTAAGAGCTCCCCTGGCAGAGACAACCTGACCAGGGCTTTCCTTACAAATAGGTTCAATCCCTAAGCAGAGACTTGAAGATAAATAGCATTCTTGCTCTTTTCATCTTGATCTTATATCAGTCTCCATTACTCAGACCACATGTACAGACCACATAGGCCCCCTCTTTCTTTCTTCTGTGTTTTTGGCAGATCATTACTGTACAACATCAGTGATCCAGATTCTATTCCAAAGCTCTGATCATGTTTAAATACACTCTGACTTTGTGTACTCAGCCAAGTGACATCTGATAGGCTGCTTGCCTTGCCCAGATAATTTACGCAAATACAAAACTTTCAGAGTCTGACTTTGAGCTTGGCCTTAAAGCAGGAGATGGCATTAAGCATGTTGTCTGTCCTGTTGGTTAGGCTCTCTTTATTGCACTTCTTTTTCTTTTTTTGTTCAGTTTGTAAGGGAAAGAGATTTACTCACATTTCTTCAGCTAATGGGAGATTATTTTAAGGACCCATTAGGAAGTAAGAGAGACAAGAAATCCTTTCAGCTACTGAACAGTGCAGCCACGCAGAGAATAGAACTTTGTTCTGACTGTCATACTGGAGTCTCAAGAGCAACCCTCATAAGTGTTTCCTTGGATACGAGCGCCCGTGTGTGCATGTGTGATGGGTTGCTTCATTTGTATCTGACTCTTTGTGACCCTTTGGACTGTAGCCCTCCAGGCTCTTCTGCCCATGGGATTCTCCAGGCAAGAATACTGGAGTCTGTTGCCATGCGCTTCTACAGGGGATCTTCCCAACCCAGGGATCGAACCTGCGTCTCCTGAGGCTACTGCAGTGCAGATGGAGTCTTTATCTCTGAGCCGTCGGGAGTACCCACTGCTCCCTAATCCAGGCCTGCACCTCCAGCCCTCTCTCTGCTGTGTCTGCTCCCACGTAGACCCTTCTGCTTCTGCCTCATGGCTTCTACCTGTTACTTTCTCTCCTGTATGTACTTCCGCTTCTGTCTACTCTCCTTTTCTTCTCACTTTCAGATTTCCCCAAAGACATGCTCTACTGTGGTGAGTGGACCTCTCTAGAACACAGCTTCATGAGCGTTTGCCCTGCTGCTTTGTGGTCAGGCTTACTTCCTCAGACCCAGTAGCTATGAACACAGAGCTAGATTTGCATGAGATTAAACTGGAGCTTAAAAGATGGTCCCTGGGGAGGAGGCTGTGTGTTGGAAGGCTCTCATAGCTTCTCAGAAGGGAGCAGGGTGATTTGCTTATTCAGAAGGTGCTAAGCATCACGGCAGAAGGTGAAGAGGAGGGAATGAAGGGGTTTTAGGTGGGAGAGTGAAGTATTATGGTACACTTAAGAATCATTCCTTTGACTTTGGTACAGAGGATGGGCTAAGGAGAGAGGCCACTCTGGACACAATTGTCAGAGTGCAGAACAGAGACAATTGGGCTCTGAGTACATAAAAGTGAGACTTGACACTTTTGCTAAGCCGTTTCCCATGTAAGAACTGAAAGATAATTGGAGAAATGAAACTATTGTTTCTCTCCTGACTTCTCCATTGAAATCTCAGGCTTTGCAGAAATCAGTCTCATTCTCTTCTTGTACTATAATGAGTTTGTCAGTTTGTTTTAATCCCACTCTCCCTCCCGACCGACACCCAGCCCCCCCAAGACACCCTTTCCTCCTCATGCCCAGTTGCCTCGGACCTGCTGTCTAATGTGTTGCTTGGAAGCTCTTCCTTCTGCTTCCTTAAAACCCTTGGAGCAGCTTCCATGACTGCCACAGAGTTTGAGTTCTTTATTCCCTACCAGCAACTCTGACTCTGTTCTGTTGCTTTACAATGTTGTGATGGTTTCTGCCATATATCAACATGAATCAGCCATAAGTATACATATGTTCCCTACCTCTTAAACCTCTCTCCCACATCCCACCCCATCCCACCCCTCTAGGTTCTTTTTTTTTTTTTTTTTTATCCTTCACTCATGTATTGATACTTGTTTTGGAATCTCTTCTACTTTGGGCATTGTTTTACTATGCTTAGTTTTTTTTTCAACTCCCATCAACTCTATTATCTAAAATTTCTTTTCCCACTATTAGAATCCTGGGAACTTTTTACTCAGAGGGATCTGGGAGACACTTTGATCTGAGCCTTTCCTTTTACAGATGAGAGAAACATGCTCAGGAGAGATTGCACAACCAGTCAGATGTTCTAGATCTGGCTGGTCTTCAAACCCCCAGTTTAACACTTTTCACAATAGACCAGGGAAAACAAATTGTATTAATGTTTCTTGGATGCACCTCAGTTGACTGCTATTGACCACCTGGAGCACGTGCAGAAAATAAAGGTGAGGCCTCCTGTGGACTCACCAGAGAAACCAATTTGTATGGTTGGCCACAGGCTCAAGATGAAGCCTGATAGCATGGGGGCCACCCATTAGCTTGTTTTTTTCTGGTGCAACTTTAAGGACCTCTGTCCTTCCCCTGACTTTGGAAAAGACCCTGTTTCTACTTTGGGCATTGTTTTACTATGCTTAGTTTTTTTTTCAACTCCCATCAACTCTATTATCTAAAATTTCTTTTCCCACTATTAGAATCCTGGGAACTTTTTACTCAGAGGGATCTGGGAGACACTTTGATCTGAGCCTTTCCTTTTACAGATGAGAGAAACATGCTCAGGAGAGATTGCACAACCAGTCAGATGTTCTAGATCTGGCTGGTCTTCAAACCCCCAGTTTAACACTTTTCACAATAGACCAGGGAAAACAAATTGTATTAATGTTTCTTGGATGCACCTCAGTTGACTGCTATTGACCACCTGGAGCACGTGCAGAAAATAAAGGTGAGGCCTCCTGTGGACTCACCAGAGAAACCAATTTGTATGGTTGGCCACAGGCTCAAGATGAAGCCTGATAGCATGGGGGCCACCCATTAGCTTGTTTTTTTCTGGTGCAACTTTAAGGACCTCTGTCCTTCCCCTGACTTTGGAAAAGACCCTGATGCTGGGAAAGATTGAAGGCAGGAGGAGAAGGGGATGACAGAGGATGAGCACTTAAAGCTGGTGCCGTGGATGCTGTGAAGAACAAAATGCTGCATGTGCTCAGAGCTGAGTCCTTAAGGGCCAGGTGACTGCTCACAGGGCCTCGGCCTCACCACAGCTAGGTCTTCCATGTGGGTCCCTCTTCAGGGAGCATCAGGAATGTGGCTGAGCTGTCTTCTTAGAGGCTGAGCTTCTCAGCCAAAAGCTCCCGACATTAGGATCATCTGGGAAGGCAAGCTTGATGTCATCTGTCTCACTGAAGGACTTAAGTCTTGGCTTTCATTGCTCTCAGACCTCCCTCTTCTTTATTATTTTTCCTGAGGGGAGAGAAAGACAACGATTTGGGGGTGGGTATAAGAAGCATAAACCCATTTAGATGAACTTAAAGGAGGGAATGAGGCAGAGTGTACTTTCCAGGAGCCCAAGGTCAAGAAAGAGAAAGTTTACAGCTGGAGGTCTTGAGAGCATATCAGGAAAGCTGTCAGCAACCAGCCAGCCTCTCTTCCTCTCCTGGTCTCCACCAGGGCTGGGAGCTGCCTTCTCCCAGCTTCACAGGGAAGCCACATGCTCTCCTTCTCTGCACACTGGTTCTCTTTGCTTTCACCAGCACTGGCAAAATTTTGGTGTCCCCAGACCTGGCCTTCCACCCCTGACCAACTCAAATACCCAAGAGCAACTCACTTGAGTTTGGGAGTCCCAGTGCCACATTCTTGGGGGAGTAAATTTGATTGGAACTCACATCCTGTCTGTGATCAGGAGGCAGGATCACACTGTAGAAATATAGCACCCTAGATTTGTTGAAGAAACATTTGGACAGTCTACTTGGGGTGTATGCAGAGCCATCAAGGGCTCCAAAAGGTGACCTTGAAGCTGCTGTGCAAAAATCGAGGAGATGGCGTTGCCTTGCTATGGAGCAGGGGCTGGGGATTGAGGCTACAGTCATCTAGATGGTGGGAACTCAGGCATTGTATGGCACCAACTTGTTCAGATGACTAAGATCATAAAGGCTTGGGCTGGACAAAAGTACTTTGTGGTGGAGACAGAGACTGTGTTCATCAGGAGTGAGGCAGCCCAGGGGATACAGAAGCCAAAGCAGAACTTATAGTCTCCCTGGAATTCACAGGAACACAGGAGGAAGGAAGCTAGATTCTCATCCTCTGTGGATTGGAAAGATTCAAACAAGACTCCTCTAGAACTGTAAGGAGAGAGGGGCCCCAACTGGCATCTGGGTAATGTTGCTAGTTATACATCTCAGAAGTGAAATACTACTATAATTTTCAGGCAGTTGTTCCATTGAGTTAGGGTTTCTTGATAATGCATCTGCAGCCCTTTTGCTGTGACTCACAGGACAACTAGCTTCTTTCTACCCTTGACCCTGGACAGTTTGTCTGGAGCCATAGGTCAAAATGGGAATAGAATGGAAAATTGGGTGGCATAGTACCAAGTCACCCTTACTACTGTAGAGATGCTGCAAAGCTGGTTCCGCTGTCTTTACTCACTAGGAAAGCACATTGTTAATCCCACTGTGCTGTTGCTGGCCCATCGTTTTCATAAAATGGAGGGGCCTCCAGTGCTACTTCAGAACCGAATTAGGTCAATCAGGCCTTCCTGTTAATGCCACACTAATATGGTTTTCTGTGTCCACTCTTACAAGGGGTGCTTCCTTGGCCTTTGCAATTAATTATTGTGGTTTTTCTTAAGGGTAATGCAAGAAGCAATAAAGCTTTGTAATTAAGGTTCAGGCATGGGATCAGACAGACTTGTTGAAATAGTCTGTCTACCATTTATTTCTGTGTATCTTTAGGCAAGGTCCCCCGTACCATCTTCTTCATCATCTGCTTTTCACTAAGCACTAGCTACAAGATTTACATATATTATTCCCTTATTTTTTTGTGGCTAACTGGTAAGGCTGCTGTACTTATCCACATTGTAGATGATGAAACTAAGGTTTAGGAAAGTTAAACATCTCACCTAAACAGTAGTGATAGTAAAATCAAATAACAGTAATAATTATTTTAGCTATTTCTGAGGGCTGATCGTATCCCATGAACTCTTATAAGTATTTTACTCACAAGATCTCATTTAATTCTCACAATCATGCAGAAGCTCAGCCAGTGTGTTCTTTAAAGCCCACACGTTTATCAGGCTAGGGGTTTGTGAGGCCCACCTGGATATGACAGGCATTGGCAATGTTCTCATAGGCTACTTTCTCTTAACTGCCCTGGTGCAGGACAGCCAAGCTGGCATTCCCAGGTTTCTTAGAGGCTGGGTATTAGCATTCCTAGCCAGGCTGTGCTAGGTTCTGTCTGAACCCGACCATTCCCCTTCCACACACTCACTGTTTAGATTCCACCATGGGTTTCTCTGTGGAGATCAGAGACTGTATAAAGACTTCTAGATCTTTAAAGTCCTGTACTAATGTACTGTATCTATAACACAGCAACTCTGTATTCTCAACTGCAAGAAACACAAAACAAGTTATCTACAGCAAGGGTCCCCAATCCCTGGGGCCATGTACTAGGTACCAGTTCTGGGCCTGTTAGGAACAGGGCCGCACAACAGGAAGTGAATGGCAGGTGAGCAGAATGAAGTTTCAACTGTTTTTACAGCCACTTGCCATCACTCGCATCCCTGCCTGTGCCTCCTGTCACATCAGCGGCAGCATTAGATTCTCCTAGGAGCACAAACTCAACTGTGAACTGCGCATGAGAGAGGTCTAGGTTGCTTACCCTAATGAGAATCTAGGGTGATGCCTGATGATCTGATTCTTCATTATGGTTTGAGTTGTATAGCTATTTTATTTATATCACAATGTAATAATGATGGAAATAAAGTGCATAATAAATATAATGCACTTTAATCATCCCAAAACCATCCTTCTTTTCTGGTTCGTGGAAAAGTCTTAGAGAAAAATGTCATGTAATAAAAGAAAATATTTCTTCCCTTGTGTAAAATGTAGTTCTTCAGAACATTTGACGTTGCTATAATACCTGTGTAGTGCTGTAGCACTGAAAATGTAACTTCTGGTAATTGCAAAATAACTGGATATTTTCCCTTTCACTTTCCACGTGCTCTTCCCATCTCTATGCCTTGTATAGAACCTATATATTGGGTCTGTTTCCTTAGCCCCAAAGTCTTCCTCGGGGAATAGGATAGCCAACAATTTTAATTGCTCTGTGTCGTTATATGCATTCCATAGAACATTTGCATTTATAGATGCCTAAAGCAGCCCCAGGCAAATATAGAATTTGACTGGATGATTGGAGGTTAGCCTGTTCTTCCATCATCAGCTTGTTTCAGCAGGCTGTTGGCTAGTCCATTCAACTGTTAAAGCCCTCCATTCTCCTAGCTTTAAGGGAAAGTTCCCTGCACATCCAGCCTCACTTTTTGATCATTGCNACTTCACTAATCCTATCTTCTGCATCCATTATTCTACTATTTGTTGCCTCCAGAGTGTTTTTGATCTCATTTATCACATTATTCATTATATATTGATTCTTTTTTATTTCTTCTAGGTCCTTGTTAAACATTTCTTGCATCTTCTCAATCCTTATCTCTAGGCTATTTATCTCTGTTTCCATTTTGATTTCAAGATTTTGGATCATTTTCACTATCATTATTTGGAATTCTTCATCAGGTAGATTCCCTATCTCTTCCTCTTTGGTTTGCTGGGCATATATCCTGTTCCTTTACCTGCTAGGTATTCCTCTGTCTCTTAATCTCGTTTATATTGCTGAGTTTGGTGTGGCCTTTCTATATTCTGGTGGTTTCTGGAGTTTTCTTTATTGTGGAGTTTCCTTGCTGTGGGTGGGGTTGTACGGGTGGCTTGTCAAGGTTTCTTGGTTAGGGAAGCTTGTGTTGGTGTTCTGATGGGTGGAGCTGGATTTCTTCTCTCTGGAGTGCAATGAAGTGTCCAGTAATGAGTTGTGAGATGTCAATGGTTTTGGAGTAACTTTGGGCAGCCTGTATATGAAGCTCAGGGCTGTGTTCCTGTGTTACAGGAGAATTTGCGTGGTATGTCTTGCTCTGGAACTTGTTTGTCCTTGAGTGGTGCCTGGTTTCAGTGTAGGTATGGAGGCATTTGATGAGCTTCTATTATTTAATGTTCCCTGGAGTCAGGAGTTCTCTGGTGTTCTCAGAATTTGGACTTAAGCCTCCTGCTTCTGGTTTTCAGTCTTATTTTTACAGTAGTCTCAACACTTCTCTTCTATACAGTACCATTGATAAAACATCTAGGTTAAAGATGAAAAGTTTCTACACAGTGAGGGACACCCAGAGAGGTTCACAGAGTTACATGGAGAAGAGAAGAGGGAGGAGGGAGTTAGAGGTGATCCAAATGAGATGAGGTGGAATCAAAAGAGGAGAGAGCAAGCTAGCCAGTAATCACTTCCTTATGTGCACTCCACAGTCTGGATCCTTCAGAGATGTTCATGGAGTTATACAGAGAAGAGAAGAGGGAGGAAGGAGACAGAGGTGGCCAGGAGGGTAAAAGAGGGGAGAGACAAATCCAGCCAGTAATCAGGTCCCTAAGTGTTCTCCACCGTCTGGAACACACAGAAATTCACAGAGTTGAGTAGATAAAGAGAAGGGGGAGGGAGGAGACAGAAGCGACCTGGTGGAGAAAAAGGAGAGTTCAAAGGGGGAGAGAGCAGTCAAGCCAGTAATCTCGCTCTCAAGTAAAAATGGATACTGAAGATTGGGTTCTTAAAGGTACAAAATTGATAACCAATATCAAAAAGCAAATATTAAAAATCTAGAGTAGAGGTTGGATTTTCAAAAACACAATATTAAAGAAAAGAAGAAGAAAAAAAGTCACAAAAATTATTAAAAATATATATATATGAAGTTTGCTTTAAAAAATAGGGTCTTTTTTTTTTCCAAAATAATAGTAGGTTATAAAAATGAAAATTAAAGGAGTAATAGAGGACTTAAAAATGAAAAAAAAATGATCATAAAAATAGTAAAACAATATATCTAGGACTTTATCTGGTGTGTTGTGGGCAGTGTGGGGTCAGTTCATTTTCAGATAGTTGCTTGGTCCAGCTTATATTTTTCAAGATCTATAGGCCCCTTCCTATGTAGTCGGTACTAACTACAGGGTTTTAATCTATTGCACCTGTCCCTTCCAAGGCGGTTCCCTCTGTTTTAGCTTCTTCTGTTTTCCTGGTCTCTTCAGTGTCTGATTTCCACCCTGACACAAGGCAGGCGGTGGCGGACACTTTTTTTAGGCTCACTTGTTTAGTTGTGCTGTGGGGAGGGAGGGATGCTGCAAACAAATAACACTGGTGTGTGCTTGCAGTGTCTCAGCCACACTGGGCCTGCCCCCACTCACGGCGTGTGTGCCTTCCCTGCCCACACTGCTCAGGCTCTAGGTTGCTCTGCTAGGAACCATCCAAGGCCTGCCCTGGGCTGCATGCACCTCCCAGGTCTAAGCCGCTCAGGTTCAGGCACTCAGGTAGTCCTCAGAAGCGCAGACTCCGTAGGGCCAGCGTTTTGTGCCCTTCCCAGGTCCGAGCAGATCAGGTGATGAGGTGTTTGGCAAGTGCAGTTGCTGCGACTTATCGCCTCCCTGGTCCCTGCCACTCAGTTTTCTGGATGTACAACCGGCGCACCTTCTCAGGCGGATGTTGACTGTCCAGCACCCCAAGAAGTCTTAGTTAGCAAAGAAGCCTGCTTGCAGTTTGGTTGATAATGTCTCTCTGGGGCTATGATTGCCCCCTCTGGCTCTGGCTGCCTGTCACCAGAGGGGGATGGTCTGCAGCTGGCTATCTCTGTTCAGTCCTTTGTTCTGTGTGCAGGCCTGGTAGTGTCTTAGGTTAGGGCTTTCACGTGGTAGCTATTTCACAGTCTGGTTTGCTAGCCCAAGTTCATTCGCTCTGATTGTCCTCAGGGCATTCAGGCTCGGTTCTAACTCTAAGCAATACAGCCTGCGCCTCCCTGCCCAGCCCCCACTTGCTAGTGGCAGATTGCAGGCATCTGCACTGCTTCTCCGCTGGAGGAGTTACCATTGGGCTGTAATCTGTGGGTTTTAATTATTTATTTATTTTTCCTCCCTGTTATGTTGCCCTCTGTGCTTCCAAGGCTCGCCACAGACTCGGCAAGGAGAGTGTTTCCTGGTGTTTGGAAACTTCTCTCTTTTTAAGACTCCCTTCCTGGGATGGAGCTCCATCCCTACCTCTTTTGCCTCTTTTTTTTTTTTTTTTTTAACATATTTTTTCCTACCTCCTTTAGAAGACAATGGGCTGCTTTTCTGGGTGCCTGATGTCCTCTGCTGGCATTTAGAAGTTGTTTTGTCGAATTTACTCAGCATTTAAATGTTCTTTTGATGAATTTGTGGGGGAGAAAGTGGTCTCCCTGTCCTATTCCTCATCCATCTTCGGACCCCACTCCCCCACCGCCTCCTCCCCAAGAACTTCTTGATGAAAGCAAAAGAGGAGAGTGGAAAAGTTGGCTTAAAACTCAACATTCAGAAAACAGATCATGGCATCTGGTTCCATCATTTCATGGCAAATAGATGGGGAAATAATGGAAATAGTGAGAGACCTTATTTTGGATTCCAAAATCACTGCAGATGGTGATTGTAGCCATGAAATTAAAAGATACTTGCTCCTTGGAAGAAAAGCTATGACCAACCTAGGCATCATATTAAAAAGCATAGACATTACTTTGCCAAGAAGAGTCCATATAGTCAAAGCTACGGTTTTTCCAGTAGTCGTGTATGGATGTGAGAGTTGGACCATAAAGAAAGCTGAGAACCAAAGAATTGATGTTTTGAACTATGGTGATGGGGAAGACTCTTGAGAGTCCCTTGAACTGCAAGGAGATCCAACCAGTCCATCCTAAAGGAAATCAGTCCTGAATATTCACTGGAAGGACTGATGCTGAAGCTGAAACTCCAGTACTTTGGCCACCTGATGTGAAGAACTGACTCATTTGAAAAGACCCTGATACTGGGAAAGATTGAAGGTGGGAGACAGAAGGGGACAACAGAGAATGAGATGGTTTGATGGCATCACCAACTCAATGGACCTGAGTTGAGTAAGCTCTGGGAGTTGATAATGGACAGTGAAGCTTGGCATGCTGCAGTCCATGGGGTTGCAAAGAGTTGGATACAACTGAGCAACTGAACTGGACTGAACTGAACTACCTTTTTGGAGCAGTCTCTCAGAGCTATCTTGATCTGTTGCCTCCTGGGCTGCAGTCCTCATTTTTGCCCCAAATAAAACTCAACTTGCAACTCTCAAATTGTGCATCTTTTTACTTGACAGCCTCAAAAATTTACCATCTACTGAGGTTAAGATATACCAATAAGTGTAATGTGAGTGAGAGAGTGAAAAGAGAAATGTCTGCACTTAAGTATTAGTCCATCATTGTTCTAAAAGTTTCAGTTATAGAGAACTTTTACTCCTAATAAAGGTCAATATGCATTGAGGGCTTATAATCCACTAAATATATTTTATCATTATAATATTAATGTTCAGATGTATATTATTATAATGCCCATTTTACAGTGATGAAACTGGGGCTCAGAGAGGCTAACTTACTCAAGGTTACAGAGCTTGCAAGTGGCAGAATGAAGACTCCAACATTTTGACCCAACATAAACAGATTATTACTAGAAAGATCGTGATGTTCCCCTGAAATGTTCCTCTCCTTATTTGACTTTTGGAACTAACTCCACTCTCCCAGGCCACAGAGACCAAGTCTTTCATTACTTGAAAAACCAATTAATGAGTTAAATTGCATCAAGTTAGTTTAATAGCCAGCAATTCCCTATTGTAATTATAGTTCAGGCTGCTACCATTTTTACCACAATTATTGGTCCACAATGCATTTCCTCTTTAGTTCCCTGCCTTCTTTCTCCTTGATTCTACCCAACCTCCCCAGCCCCCTCACCCCGACAGAGACACTATGCTGAGTACTGATGTTGCAGCAACCTGGAATTTTCATGTTTTCTGACTCACTTATCTCAAAGCCATGGCACATCTAATACCTTTGGGTCTGTGGTCCTTTCCTCTCTTATTCCAGCCACTGATAATCTGGCTGTCTCTTTGTTCATTTTTCACTTAACAGATGTTTGCTACAGGTTGCAAGCCCACTGGTTTAGCAGACATTGTTCTGGTAATAGGTATACAAAGAGGAAGAAAAGACGTAATTCTTGCCTCCGAAGAGATTCCAGTCTAGGCTGGAAGCCAGACATACACATAATTATAACACAGTAAAAGCATAATATTGTTAAAGAAATATGCCAAGTATCATGTGTGACAAAAGGGTACCCTTTAAGTCAGTCCCCGAAATAGTAGGAAATTCTTCACAGAGGAGATAGCATTTAGGCATAGATCTGATGGAGGAAAAGGAGTATTTTGGATGTTGGAGGTAGGGCACTGTAGGGAGAGAAGGCAACATGGGTGAAGCCATTAGGTGTGAGGAAGCCTGGGAAAGAGCACAGAGAGTCCAGGCACTTGGAGGAATTGGGTTTGGGAGAAAGGCAGAGAAACCTGGGAGAACAGTCTGGAAAGGGCAGCAGGGCCACCTTGCCAAAGGCTGTTTCTGCCAAGCAGAAGGGCTAGCTCTGCTTCTGTAGATCTGGAGTCTGTTGAAGGCCTGCTTCCTGGTTTGCTTTCTCACTGTGTCCTTTTTAAATTTTTATTTCTATTTTTTAATTTTAAAATTTATTTATTTGACTGCTCCCAGTCTTAATTGCAGCATGCAGTATCTTTAATTGTGGCATGCAAACTCTTAGTTGTGGCATGTGGGATCTAGTTCTGCAACTAAGAATTGAACCTGGGCCCCCTGTCTTGGGAGTGTGGAGTCTCAGCCACTGGACCACCAGGGAAGGCTCTCTCACTGTGTCTTACAAGGAGAGTGACAGAAAGTTGGCTTTTTTCTTCTCTTTAGAAGGGCACTAAATTCATCATGGGGGTTCCACCTTCATAACCTAATTACTTCCCAAAGGTCTATCTTCAAATACCACTATATTGAGAATTAGGATTTCAATAGAATTTTGGAGGGACACAAACATTCAGTCTATAGCAAAGAGGAAGAAGCAATAAGATTTGGTTACCAATTGAATATGGGGGTTAAGAAGGAAATTTAGGACAAGATGAAGATTCCCATTTGGGGCAGTTATAAATCTACTGGCTACGGCAGGAAGAGAGGAAGAAAATCTGGAGGGACAGGAGGGATCTACAATTAGTTTGTCATTTGTCATGGTAAGTTTAACCTCATGCCATCCAGCGGTGATTTTCAGGAGATGCTTGTGCACACACGAGAAGAGTGGTCTGAATGGGAGGTTTAGATGTGATGGTCATCGCACATGGAGGCAGCTGCAGTCATTGGGTTTGGTTGGTGATTCAGTGCAAAATACATAGAGAGGAGAGAAGGGGGCTGAGGGTAGAATCCTGGGAAACCATGCAAATGTAGGGAAAGTGATGAGAACATATAGGGCACTGAAAAGTGTAGCCAGTGGCAGAAGAAAAATCAGGAGAAACCTCACAAGAACTACAGAGGAGGAGAGCTTTAGGGATCATGAGTCCTAACAGTTTCACAGGTTGCAGGGAGGTTCAGAGGGCAAGGATTCAAAGCACTCTCTGAATTTGGTAAGAACATTGCTAGTGCCTGTATCAGTGCGCTAGGGCTGCGGTACCGGGTACCACAGACTGGGTGGGAAACAACAGAAATTCCGTGTCCTATAGTTCTGGAGGTGTGAAGTCCAAGATGGAGGTACTGGCAGGGCTGGTTTCTCTTGAAGCCTGTCTCTTTGGCTGCCAGATGGCCACTTTCTGGCCACCCCCTCGCATGGCCTGTCCTCTATGCACAGGCACAGTGAAGGCCTCTTCCTCTTATGAGGGCCCAGTCCTCCGGACTATGCTGGTGGTCCAGCGGTTGACTGCTTCCACAGCAGGGGCCTTGAGTTCTATCCCCAGTTGGGGAGTTAAGATCCAGCACGTCATGCAGCAGGACCAAAAAGATGAAAACAAAAGAAACAGCAACGAAAAAGACAGCAGTCCTACTGGATTAGAATGTGCTGCTTTAAAGGGTGTGCTTAATCGCTCAGTTGTGTCTGACTCTTCGCAACCCCATGGAGTGTAGCCCTCCAGGCCCATTGTCCATAGGGATTCTACCAGACTAGAGCCCTACCTTTATGATCTCGTTTTAACTTAGGCACCCCTTCAGAGGCCCTATCTTCAAATACAATCCCATCCTGAGGTACTGAGATACTCCAGTACATTCCAGTACAACAAATAACAGAATTTTGTTTGAGGCACGCGGTTCAGTTTATAACAGTGCCCTTGGCTGAAACAGTGCAGCGGTGGGATCTGAAGGTAGATTACATGGACCATAGCCCACCGGGCTCCTCTGTCCGTGGGGTTCTCCAGGCAAGAATACTGGAGTGGGTTACCATTTGTTTCTGCAGGAGATCTTCCCAATCCAGGGATTGAACCCATGTCTCCTGCACTGGCAGGCAGATTCTTTACCACTGCACCACCTGGAAAGTCCTGTGCACTCACTCTAACAGGACTCAAATAGTTTCATTCAAATCACATTATTCTGTCTTCCAAATTGTAGTCCTGTTAGGAGCAGGCATAACATTCTTGTAGGAAGAAGTCTGATCTCCAGGAGAAAGATGTGTTCCCCCCTGTCCCCAATGATGCCCGCTCTTAACGGGAAAGCCTCTGCCTCCTCACTCTCTTGACCCAAGAGGCACATTTGGTCAGGCGTGGCATCATCTTCCTAATCTCTTAGGTGCATGCAGGAACTGGGTCCTGCACTGTCAGATGGAGAGGATCAAGGGTTCCCCGCCGAGCGTAGGGACCGGAGGAGAGGAGAATGGTTGCAGCGCCGTCTACCCACTGCCCTCAGCAGCACCAGGCAGCACAGCGGGATGGGGCTCTGACCCAGTTTCCACTTGGCTGGTTGACTGGAAACAGCTACTCACTGGGCCACTGGGTTCTTTCCGAAGAACAGGGGAAAATGGTGGTTTGGGGTAGGTGGGGGCTGGTGGGGCAAGAAAGGCAGAAGCAAACACAGGCCCTGTCGCCCGGTAGTTCCACCACCAAAGAAGGCTTTCGTCCAGAGGCCTGGGCTACTACCTCAAATGTGGGAAGAAGAAACAGGGAATTAAGAAAGACGCAACCACTAAATAAGCTGAGGCACTGCTTAAAAACCCCTTAGATAAACAGATCATCTTCCGGTACAACAAGGTGGAAGCCTTGTCCCAGCTCGTAAGGAACATGGCGGGCAGGCTCTTGTGCCCGGAGTGTCTGGCTTGCCTTCTCCTCCTGTGAATATTCTTATGTTAGCTCCCTTTTCAGGGTGCTCCTCAAGAGGTCTGATCTCTTCCTTCTCCTCTCTAAAAGCCTCTCTCAGCAGCTACATGGTTCCCAGGTCCAGCAGAGTCTGGGCATTAATCACTAGGACCCATGGAGCTGAGACAGCGTCCCTCCGCTGACTCAGCTCAGACCCAGAGCTGTGGGAAAGGCTGAGTCTGTACAGCCCCCAAGTCCTGTTTTCCCACTCAGAATTCTACAGGGTGTCCATAAAGTCTGGAAACATAGATAATGTTATTTTATTTTATTTTTACAGATTGGAAATGTCCTTGGCAGCAAAACATGCATTTGACTACATTTCCAGAGTTTATGGATGGATGAGGGTGGTCGGTAAGAGTCATGTTGGGGAACTGGTTATTCTTGTCTAATATTTATCTTTTTATTCACTCAACCATGTGAACAGTGAGTTTGAAGTCCTATTCTGTGCTCCATACCACAGAAGACACAGACATGCACAAGATAAACTGCCTGGGAGTGGTTTACAGTGTTCTCTGTAGAAATGATACTTACATAAATACTTTTAGGCAGAATATCTGTATTTCTTTTCATATTTGTCATAAAATGTAGGGAAAGTCCTGCTCAGGACTCTTTTTAACTGATCAGTGGCAGAAACTCAACATCAACTTAAGCAAAAAGGGAATTATTATTTTTTTAAAGGGGAAATATTTATTTAAAACTTTTTTATTGAAAGGAAACAGGAAACTATTTATTGCTTCATGCGACTGGTAAGTACAAAGGCAGTTCTGACCTCAGGTACAGATGTATCCAAAGGCTTGTAGTGACATCAGGACTCTGCCTGAGAGTGAAACCAACATGAGAGCAGAACCTGGAGCTGAGCATCACAGAGGTTCTCTCCAGGTGCCAAGAAAGACAGCTGCTGGGAACACTTAACTCCACAGACCTCCTTGAGTCTAACACCCATTTGTTCAACCTTCTGGAAGATCCTGATTATTCCTGGATGACTCTTATGATCAAATCTGGACCAATCACTGTGGCTTGTCAAATCTGGACCAATCACTGTGGCTTGGAGATGGAATACTTGCATTGGCGTGTTGGGTCAAGTGGCTACCTGATGAATGGAACATTAGGAAGTGCAAACCCCAGATAAATGGGTGCTGGGCCAGCTAATCACAAATACCTCCTACTGTAAGGGATGGTTTTTAGCCAATAAATAGGTCATAAGGGAAGGGTGGGGTGAAGAATAAGACAGTTTCTACAGAAGAAAAGCAGACCACAGGAAGATAGAATTTGAGCAATGGCGAGTCATGGCAGTTTGCTGTGTCTTGGGGTTCAGGGCGAGAACAGAGTCAGAGAACTAGATGAGCATGGCAGATGGGGCAGGATTTAAGAAAACCTCAGATACCCCTTGAAGAGTTTCAGCTTTTTTTTTTAATTTAATGAAAAATTCTTTAAATTGTATAGTGTTTTACAGTTTTGAAAAGTTTCACACACATGATTTCATATAATGTCATAATAACCTTTCTCCCCCTACTCTTATGTTGCCCCTCTCTACTTCCCTCTCCCCAATGGTAACCAATAGTTTGTTCCCTATATCTATGAGTCTGCTTTTTTTCATTTGTTTTATTCACTAGTTTGTTGTATATTTTGAAAAAAATTCCACCTGTAAGTGATATCATACAGCATTTCTCTTTCTCTGTCTGAATTATTTCACTTTCTAGCATAATACTCTTCAAATCTATTCATGTTGCTGCAAATGGCAAATTTTTTTCTTTTTTTTTATAGCTGAGTAGTATTCCATTGTGTGTGTGTGACATCATTATCCATTCATCTGTTGATGGACACTTTAGGTCTTTGGGGGGAGGGCATGTGGAACAATTAAACTATTAAACAGTGGATTGAAGTCAGGAAAATAAATCTGATTTCAGAATGCTAGGTGGGTTGAGATGGAAGAAATGCAGAGTCAACCACAGAGGAGGATATTCCAATAATCCAGATGAAGGTCAATGGGAGAGGGTCTCAACTGAGTGGTCACCATGGAAATGGAATAAAAGAACTCAGTGCAGTAAAACTGACTTTGTCCAGTGGGATGCAGAGAATGGGCAGGGGGAGGGAGTCAGAGTGATGTCTGAATGTCTACCCTAACTGGCTGGTTGTGATCAGCATGGCAATTGGTGCAGAACTAGTGTCATCTCTCACGGGTGTATCCAGCCAAAGTGGTTTCAACTAAAACTTATACAGAACACTGGTTATTTCTAAGGACTGAATTTCTCATGCTTTTGCCTTAGTCAAGTTTGCTCTGGACCCAGAACCATTGTCCCTGAGGAGGAGTGGTATTAATCCAGCTCTCAGATCACATGGGTATCTTTTCTTTCAAATGATTTTCTGTATTGACCTGTCTGCCTGGAACAGATTCAGACTTACAAAGTTGTTTCTAGCACTTCTCTAATGTTGGAAACATGAGCTAAGTCTGGTTGTTGATAATATACAACTTCATTTTACACCCGAGAAAAGGACTCAGATGAGAGGGTCGGTAGCTGAGTTTAAGGCACAGTCAAAGATAGCTGCTAAAATATCTACCCAGCCACAACAAAAATGAAACAAGAGTTGGATGTGAGCAGTCAACTTTCAACTGACTTGAACATTGTGATATTCCATTTGTGTCCTCATAGTGCCCGGGCCCCCTTCAGGAAACCCAGCAAGGACTCCTTGCTCTTTACTCAAGCAGATACTCAGGGATCCATTTTGTGTTTCCAACTTGGCTTGTAGCCTTCTATAGCTCAGTGGCCACAGTTTCTGTTGAACCAGGAGAAACTGTATGCATCTAGGCTAGGGAGGTGCTCTCATGTGTCTCCAGGGGAGTGTGTCTGGGTTAACTTAAGCTGGGAATGTGCTGACAGATGGGAGAAAGTCAGGAGAAGGCATGATGTGTGATTAAGGGGCTGAAAGGACTGGCTTGGGAGGTGAAAGTGCTGACATTAGCTTGCTTTGCACCACCAGTGCCTGAGATGCGGTCTGACAAAAGGTGCCAGCCACATGGTAGGGTGTGGGCTCTTGGGGAGAGGATAGGTTATTGTGGCCTGGAGGGGCTGAATCAGAGGAACAGAGGAAAAGAAAAACTAGCAAGGAGACAGGATTGTCCACTAAGGGATGGACGTAAGCAGGGAAGTGAGAGAATTAGACAGAAATGAATTCTCGGCTCTAAACAGCATCCCACATAGAAGAAAGAATACTGAGTTAGGATGAGTGGTTAAGAAGGGTGTGTACATCCCCGCTCTCTAATCTAAAGGATTTGCCAAACTGATCTTGGCTGTTACTTTTCCTATACCTAAGGGTGGCAACAAGCGTAAAGAGAGACTGGCTGGATGTGGATAAAAATATGAAAATTTGCTTCTTATTACTTTCTTCAAGAGTATAAGCCCTCAATATAAGTAGGGACTGGACTACTCTCTCTCTCTTTCAATGTTTTTGTCTAAGAACATCTTTCTGGAACATGTATTGCACATGTCACCTTGGCTGTGGGAACTTTCTTGATCACTCTAGGTCAAGGCCATTTCTCTCTCTGCCAGACTCTTCTTTCTAATACTTCTCTTACTCTACATTGGCTTAAATGTATCTGTGTATTTGTGTTGATCTCCATTGCCTAGTAAATATGATAGGATCAATATGACTGAATGTATGCCTCCTGTTCCAGTGTTTAGTTACTGTTCTAGCTGTTATCATGATTTCTGTTGTTCTTGTTCAGTCTCTAAGTCATGTCTAACTATCTGTGACCCCATGTACTGCAGCATGCCAGGCTTCCCTGTCCTTTGTTATCTCCTAGAATTTGCTCAAACTCATGTCCATTGAGTCAGTGATGCCATCTGACCATCTCATCCTCTGTTTCCCCCTTCTCCTCCTGTCTTCAGTCTTTCCCAGCATCAGGGGTATTTTTCAATGAGTCAGTCTTCACGTCAGGTGGCCAAAGTATTGGAGCTTCAGGTTCAGCATCAATCCTTCCAATGAATGGTCAAGGTTGATTTCTTTTAGGATTGACTGGTTTGATCTCCTTGCAGTCCAAGAGACTCTCAAGAGTCTTCTCCAGCATCACAGTTTGAAAGCATCAGTTCCTCTGTGCTCAGCCTTCTTTGGACTTCCCTGGTAGCTCAGCTGATAAAGAATCTGCGTGGAATACAAGAGAGCTGAGTTTGATCCCTGGGTTGGGAATATCCCCTGGAGAAGGAAATGGCTACTCACTCCAGTATCCTGGTCTGGAGAATTCCATGGATTGTATAGTCTATGGGGTCAGAAAGAGTTGGACATGACTGAGCGACTTTCACTTTCACTTTCAGCCTTCGTTATGGTCCAACTCTCATATCCATACATGACTACTGGAAAAAGCATAGCTTTGACTATATGAACCTTAGTCAACAAAGTAATATCTCTGCTTTTTAATATACTGTCTAGGTTTGTCATAGCTATTCTTTCAAGGAGCAAGTGTCTTTTAATTTCTGCATTTATTATTAAGTGCTAAATGCATTTATTGTTCACAAAATGATGAAAAGATTATTATTTTCTAATTTTGTATAACATGTATCTATATATGTGTATAGACATAAACATATGTATAAATACATATGTACACACATATATGTTTATACATATTGATGGATACATATGTATATACATGTTGTTTTTGCTCTTACTATCAAATTGAAAGAAAAAATTGTTGTATTGTGGTTGGGAGAACGTTGACTACACCTTCCTCATTCCTTCTAAGTGATGAGACTCCACTTTTGACTTTTCTTCATCTACTCACTCCTCCGCTGGAGAAGTGATCTAAACTGGTGAATTTGGAAAGGAAAGTGTAGCCTGGTCCCTTCTTCATCCTCTTTCCCTTGAAGTGAGCCCGGGACAGGAAACACACCCTCTGTCTGGCTCCTCTAGATCTCAAGTTTTCCAGGGACGAATCTGCCCTGCAGGAGACCATGCCCCAGCCCAGCAGTGTCTGTAACGGGCAGGTAATTAATTCCCTGTGATTCTGGGATACAGAATGAGAAAACCCACTTGCCCCCTGATTAAGCCCCGTTCACCAGCTTTAATCATAACAAAGATAATATTTTTCTCTGCATCTGCTTTCTTCTTCCTCCGTATTCTTCAGTTGGCTCAGAATTCTGGAGAGGAAAAGGGGTACCATTCACAAAGTGCTCTTAGGCTCTAGCATCGTGCCTCATAAGACTCAATGATTCTTCCTCACTCCCTGCACTCAAAGACTCCTTTGAGTCTTCAAAACATATCTCTTGCCTTCTGAGTTTGGTTTTCCTCTTCTGTGTGGGTATGAAACTGGATACCACCATCCCACCACTCGCCCTTCATCCTGACAAGTTAATAGGAGAGAAGAGACAAAGTGAGTTGGAGTGAAGATTCTAAAACAATCTACACTTGGTTTTGTCACCATCTTGATGACTAACTAAAGAGGGGTATTGGATCCTGCACATTGGGGGTAGGGTGTGAGTGGGAAACCTAAATATTAAAGATACTCTTTACAAATTTCTGAAAAGGCCTCTATCACTCTTAAGGACAAGCAAGATGAAGCCATGTTGAAAGGACCTTAAAGAAGCCAGGGAAGAGGCTTAATATCATTTTGCTGAGAAAGGTACTAGATTCTTTCTGTAGTTGCCATTGTTCTATTGTACATATTTGAAATTTAAGTGAGAGAGGACAAGAAACTTGTCCAGGTCCACATAGGGAGTAGGAAGGAAAGTCTGGGTTTGAACTTACCCCTGCCTGACTCCAAAGCCCTGGTTCTTTCTCCCAGAATGAGTGAGAATGAGGAGGGCAGTTAGAAGTCAAGGGGCATCCATAGGGTAAGCAGGAGACAGTGGCAATGGGGTCTCAGGAGTGGGAGAGAGGCCATGGTGTCTGGGCTTAGAGACAGAGATGAATGGAGATGACTTCACTTGACCCTATTTCCTTGACCCTTTTAGAATCACTCTCTCCCCATCTGCCTTAAATGTGCCAAAATGTTGCTCCTGGTAACTGAGAGAGCACAGTCAACTAGGTATGTGTGCCACACCCTGGTTGTTCCAAGGACCTGAATTTGGGTTCCATTTTCCTTCTTCAAGAGATGCCTTCTAGCTCTTCCACTTCCCTCCATGTTTCCCTGTACCCCTCTGCAAGCTCGTGACCCCTCCTAGAGGAGCTGGGATGGAGTGTGGATGGAGGCCCATGCACACGCATGTCTGTGTCTTGCGTGTTGTCGAGTTGAGAAACAGCAGTGGGGGAGGCTTGGCAGCCAAGGTGGCCCCGGGCAGGCCAGTGATGAGCTGGGGAGGAGAGGGGTCTTTCGTACATTCTCACGGGAGACTTGATGCTGGCGAGTGACGACCACTTGGCTGAGCCTGAGCTGTCTGGGTGAAGTTTGGTGGAGACAGCAGAAGACTGCTTGTCAGAACTGACTGGCTGGACTCATAACCTCCCTGCTCTGCCCACCCCACGCTGAGGCCTCTGCCTCCAAGAGAGGCACCTCCTGCTCCGGTCTGCCAGCTTCCTTTCCTGGCCAAAGAGGGAGAGGAGACCTGATTACCAACGGCAGCTATGAGCTCATGGGAAGAACAACAGGCTCAGGGAAGTTGGGATCGAGTCCTGCTGGAGATCCCATTCGAGCTTGCTTGCTTTGAAGGCAGAAGCACACACAAGCCAAAAATGGACAGATAGTGAGGAAGCCTGTGGCCCTCAGGGTCAATTTTCCCACCTCCTCAGTGAGGATTATAGTACTCACCACATCAGGCTATGAGAACGAATCAGAGATAATTCTGCCTTAAATGTGCCAAAATGTTGCTCCTGGTAACTGAGAGAGCACAGTCAACTAGGTATGTGTGCCACACCCTGGTTGTTCCAAGGACCTGAATTTGGGTTCCATTTTCCTTCTTCAAGAGATGCCTTCTAGCTCTTCCACTTCCCTCCATGTTTCCCTGTACCCCTCTGCAAGCTCGTGACCCCTCCTAGAGGGCTGGGATGGGGTGTGGATGGAGGCCCATGCACACGCATGTCTGTGTCTTGCGTCAGGGGCAAAAACAAACCCCCTGCTTGGCACATCCTGAGCCCTAAATGAAGGCTGAACAGCACAGGGTGGAGAGCTGCAGCCACACTCACTGGACTGGACTGGAATCAACTGGTCCTATCTTTATTTTAAAGTTTGATATTTTGTTCACCATGGATTTTTCTCATTAGTACAGATTTTAAAGTATTTCATTATAAGACTATGCATCTTGATTACTGAATTTGTTTGTTCCGTTCCGTTCAGTCCCTCAGTCGTGTCCGACTCTTTGCGACCCCATGAATCGCAGCACGCCAGGCCTCCCTGTCCATCACCAACTCCCGGAGTTCACTCAGACTCGCGTCCATCGAGTTAGTGAGTCCTTGATGTCATCCAGCCATCTCATCCTCGGTCGTCCCCTTCTCCTCCTGCCCCCAATCCCTCCCAGTATCAGGGTCTTTTCCAATGAGTCAACTCTTCACATGAGGTGGCCAAAGTACTGGAGCTTCAGTTTTAGCATCATTCCTTCCAAAGAAATCCCAGGGTTGATCTCCTTCAGAATGGACTGGTTGGATCTCCTTGCAGTCTAAGAGACTCTCAAGGATCTTCTCCAACATCACAGTTCAAAAGCATCAATTCTTTAGCGCTCAGCCTTCTTCACAGTCCAACTCTCACATCCATACATGACCACAGGAAAAACCATAGCCTTGACTAGACAGACCTTAGTCGGCAAAGTAATGTCTCTGCTTTTGAATATACTGTCTAGGTTGGTCATAACGTCTCTTCCAAGGAGTAAGCGCCTTTTAATTTCATGGCTGCAGTCACCATCTGCAGTGATTTTGGAGCCCCCAAAAATAAAGTCTGACACAGTTTCTACTGTTTCCCCATCTATTTCCCATGAAATGATGGGACCAGATGCCATGATCTTCGTTTTCTGAATGTTGAGCTTTAAGCCAACTTTTTCACTCTCCTCTTTCACTTTCATCAAGAGGCTCTTTCAGAAGGGTGGACAAAATAAAGTCTGACACTGTTTCTACTGTTTCCCCATCTATTTCCCATGAAGTGATGGGGCCAGATGCCATGATCTTCGTTTTCTGAATGTTGAGCTTTAAGCCAACTTTTTCACTCTCCTCTTTCACTTTCATCAAGAGGCTTTTTAGCTCCTCTTCACTTTCCGCCATAAGGGTGGTGTCATCTGCATATCTGAGGTTATTGATATTTCTCTCGGCAATCTTGATTCCAGCTTGTGCTTCTTCCAGCCCAGCGTTTCTCATGATGTACTCTGCATATAAGTTAAATAAGCAGGGTGACAATATACAGCCTTGACGTAGTCCTTTTCCTATTTGGAACCAGTCTGTTGTTCCATGTCCAGTTCTAACTGTTGCTTCCTGATCTGCATACAGATTTCTCAAGAGGCAGGTTAGGTGGTCTGGTATTCCCATCTCTTTCAGAATTTTCCACAGTTTACTGTGATCCACACAGTCAAAGGCTTTGGCATAGTCAATAAAGCAGAAATACATGTTTTTCTGGAACTCTCTTGCTTTTTCCATGATCCATCGGATGTTGGCAATTTGATCTCTGGTTCCTCTGCCTTTTCTAAAACTAGCTTATATTTGGTCTTGTCTCCCAGGAACAGTAATTCTTTTTTTGGGCGAGAGGTGTGATTAGCCCAATGTTTTGCACCTATGTGCATGTTGCATGTTACATGTACTGGTGATAGTAGTAACTCACTAAATCAATGTTGGCTAGATGCATGAATTTTTCATAAGGCTTTCTGGTATGTCCTCAGTGGCTGACAGTACTCTCTCCAAATTCATCAGTTTGGAGTTCATGAACCTCCATGGTCTGACCCTAGGTTTCATTTTTTATTCTTATCTATTGAAAAAAGCCTTGTCCACATGGCATGTTACTGCCAGTTAACCCACAGTTTTGAGCAACATTACACTTTTCCCATTTCTTCACGATTGCTTATGCTAATTTCTCCTCCTAGAGAATGTACCCATTCTGCCTAAAATGCATTCCTTTCGCTATATCTGCTTGAAGAAATGTAATTTCATTGTTTAATCTTTACCTAAACTGTTTCATCTCATGAAAACTTCCAGGTCCTCTGAGCTGGGTCTGCTTTCCCTTTTCTGAAATCTTAGAGCAACTGTTTTTTGCACTTATCACTTATGTTTGTGAACTTTCTCTTGGATATAACTGCTTTTGAGTGCATGCTGCATGCCAGATGTGTGTTAAGAGTTTACATTCACTGCATTAAATCTGCATATCACCCGTTCATGCTTGTGTGCGCATCCACACCATCATCAGACCACTGTGCTACAATAATCCTTTTCTGTGTCTTCCCTGTGGTTCAGAATAGAATGTAACCACACTAGCTAATTTAATGTCAGATTGGGGAAGATGAATATGGCTATGATCACACGGAAAATAGCGAACATAATAACACTGTCACATTACATTAGTGTAGAAATGTTGTGTGCCAAATTACAGTTCAGCTTCAGTGGTGCCTGTTACCATGAGGGATTAATATATCATAGTGCTGTTATTTTGGTGCTAGAAGGGTGTGAGCACTGCCATTAAAAGAGTATTTTCTGAATTCTAAACTTTGCCAAAAGAAAATCTTTCTGATAGAAATTTGTCGTATGTATTGTATGAGAATTAGAATTGTTCATTGAAAGATAAGAATGGAAAACATTTGACTGTGACTTGTTACCATGACATTTTGAAATATCTTCAGATTTGTTTCTTCACCTTCTTTTGTTCTTTGAAAAGAAAATTTAATACTCAGCATCTGGGCATCAATATCAGAATTACTGTAAATGAATCATAACATACATAAAAATAACTTGAATCAAAGTGACATTATTTCTCTCCCATGTAAAGCTGCCAGTAGTATTCAGCTGTGAGCTGATTTGCTACTGATGTCATTTATGGCTGAATAAAATTTAGCAATTAGCTGTGTCCACAACCAGATCCTCATTGTGAGTATGATGAATCTTATTAACCTTGAATCATTCAAGCATTTCTATAATAAATGGCAGCCCTGAACTTGTTGAAAGCAATTCATAAGTAATATTTACTGATAATGCTTTAGAAAAACTATCTAGGGCCAGACCTGCATTAGGTTAAACCATAAAGGATTAAAATATTGTTCATACTGAGTCAGAAAATGCAATAAAAGACAGAACAGGAAGCATAATGTATGATAGAGTAATGTATTATATATAGAAGTGCTATCTTCTACTATTTTATATAAATTTACCTTTGTTCTTCTGGTTGGTAATAGACGTCATAAAAGTAAATGCATAAAACGAAGCATTAGTCTCTCTTCATATTGCAACTGGGTGATCAAATGACAGTTTTAAGTTGTATCTATATAAAAAAATTTAAGTGGGAAGAAAAGCCCCAAACAGTAGAGTGTAGAATATTTCTGTATTTAAATTACCCAGATTAATTCCCTATATTTTTCAGCAGCTGAATGATTCTAAGTAGCCTTTTTGCTCTGCAAAACTGGTGCCATTTTGGCCCCAGAAGTCAAAAAAGGTCTAATTGTTGTCGTTGTTGTTTTTTGATTTGTTTATTTGTTTTATTACCTCGGCTGAAAGTGAAATGAAAGTAAAAGTCGCTCAGTTATGTCTGATTCTTTGCGACCCCATAAGTCCATAGAATTCTCCGGGCCAGAATATTAGAGTTGAGTAGCCTTTCCCTTCTCCAGGGGATCTTCCTAATGCAGGGATCAAAGCCAGGTCTCCCTCATTGCAGGCGAATTATTTACCAACTGAACTATCCGGGAGGCCTGTTACCTCTGCTAGTACTCTCTAAATTTTCTGGCTTGCTTAAAAATCTAACTTTGTGGACCTTGATTTGGCTCCTACATGGATGCTCCCCATCACAGGCCTTCTATAAATGCAAAGGTGGCCTTTGATGTGGTAAAGCTGTCATGTCCCACCAGAACCCACTGGCTCTCCGCTCCATGGATGGAAGTTTTCACCAGTCACCTTTGTTAACTGTCCTTAAGGGTTTATGTGATTTGGGTTCTCATTTGGTGCTATTTCAGAGAATTCTGTGACCCTAGTCTTTGTCTGAGTAGTTTTCTTTTTGTGTGAGTACATTTTGCTCAGTCTTCTGACTTTACTGTTCAGTAGAACAACACATAAGCTTCCATTAGGAGAAGGCGATGGCACCCCAACCCCACTCCAGTACTCTTGCCTGGAAAATCCCATGGATGGAGAAGCCTGGTGGGCTGCGTCCATGGAGGCGCGAAGAGTCAGACGCGACTGAGCGACTTCACTTTCACTTTTCACTTTCATGCATTGGAGAAGGCAATGGCAACCCACTCCAGTGTTCTTGCCTGGAGAATCCCAGGGAAAGGGGAGCCTGATGGGCTGCCATCTATGGGGTTGCATAGAGTCGGACACGACTGAAGCGACTTAGCAGCAGTAGCAGAGCAACACAGTAGGTGCAGAATCTAGGCTCGGGTGGGAGACTGCTTGAATCTGAGGTGCTCATTTCAAACTTAATTTCTTTGAGTTTTAGTTTGGATTTTGCTTCCTCACAATTGATGCACTAAAAACCCTTGTGAACAAACCAAAGATTTATCATGGCAAATTCTCATAAACCTGTAGATACTGAATAATTATAAACAATGAATAGTTTAATACTAGAGAGTAAAATGTTGGATAATTTTCCAACTTTATGAAATCTGATTATTGTAGGTAACTTTAAAAGAAGTATAAGATTAAAAAGAATAAGTTGAGTCATTGGAAAAGACCCTGATGCTGGGAAAGATTGAAGGCAGGAGGAGAAGGGGATGACAGAGGATGATATGGTTGGATGATATGGTTGGATATGGTTGGATATGGATCACTGACTCAATGGACATGAGTCTGAGTAAACTCTGGGAGTTAGTGATAGACAGGGAGGCCTGGCATGCTATAGTCTATGGGTTTGCAAAGAGTCAGACACAACTGAGTGACTGAACTGAACTCAACTTGTGAAGTAGATATTTGATTAAAAAAATGAATAAAATTGTCATTGAATTTGGAAGGAAGGGGTTGGATCAGGCATAAGTTGTTTATGTAGTTTGTTCTTATGAATATATCTAAGTGCATAATAAGAACTACAAAATATTTTTATGTGGATCACACAAACATATTTTAATGTGAATCACATAATAAGTAGCATATGCATATTATTTATATATTATAAACCTTGTCTTTTCAGTATTCACAGGATATTATTTTCACTTTATAAGTGCAGCTATCGAGGCTTGGCATTTTAAATATTTTCTTTATGCTAAAATGGCTAGTAATTTTCACAGAGAAAATTTGAATATAAGTTTGTCTAACTTCAAGCTCATATTCTTACTTGCACCTACAACGCTCCCCAGAAAGGGATAGATTCTGAAATTCCCCAGATGCAAAATTCCCCAGCGAAGTTGGTAATGACTGATACTTAACATTGTAATTTTTTTTTTCCAACCTCATCAGACTCTTGATTCTTAGATATAATGTTAAGCATTGTGTTGCATTAAACATGCTCTTCTCCTTAACTTTTCACTTCTGCTTCTAAAGACGAGTTAAAAATTCATAGCTGTTTAAAGCCTACTGTCATTAACTTTCAGTTCTGTTATAAAAAGATACTGATTATGAAATAGAGATGGGAATTTTCTGCGATGTTTCTATGACAGCCTGGGTTTCTCAAAAATGATAATTTAATACTGGATAATGAAGTCAGGCAAAATACTTCCCAAGCTTACTTTCTTTGAATCAGAGTCACAACGTGTATTATGGGAAAGGAGGAGCAAAAATTCAGAATTGTGCTGATCACTGCATAGGTACCAAGTGTTTAATGATGTTGATTACATCTAAGGTTTCTCTTTATGTGGTGTTAAGGTGGAAAGGAGGGGAAAAAAATGAAGTCAGAGGTTAGCAGCATGGTCTTTTAAGGTCTTTGAATGATTCACAGGGATGACATGAGAGAATGCATGAAGCCTAAACCATGGAAAGTGCTTACAGGATTAGTAGTCAAGACCAAAGCCTGCTTGTATTTGTAGGAAAGAGAAAGAAAGATTCCAAGGAAGTGTGCAGAGTAGGTCATGATAAAAATAATGTTGTGCTTGCTTTAACGAATAATTTTAGTTGTAGGGAAAAAAATATTACCATGAAGAAAATGCACATAGTCCAGCAATCCTTTTTCCTTCCCAGAACAAAGTATTCTGTTTCTTTAATGAGATTTACTGTGGCAATTAAAACGTGTAGGGACATTTTATGGGGAGGAATTATGGTCTGCCTGTGGCTTAGTGCTGTTATACATTGTTACTTCTCTGGTAGCATTCTCCAGCAGCATAAAGTACAAAGGTGGTTTCTAGCTCTAGGTATTTTGGAGTATATGATTTTAATGACCCTAATGATCTAGATTCACATCTCTCAGAAAATGTCCTGTAGAGCCTGAGGCTTAATCTCCCCAGGATTTGGTAGATAGGAAGGTACAAAGGCGTTTCTTAACTTGAAATGATTTCAGAATGAAACAAGTTTCATAAAAGGATGAGTGGATGGATGTAGAAGGATGTTTAAAAAAAAAAATGGGTCGTGAACAGGGAGGAGGCTGTTTGACAGAGACAGTGGAAACTGTTTACGTAGGTGTGAATGCTTCTTATAAATGTATAACATATGACCCTTTAGGGAGAGAAATAGATGGAGTATGTAGCGGAAAATAAAGAATGAATTTTGCTGGGTTTCTTCACTCACATGGTGCAGGGTGTATTTTAATATTTGGCATCTCCTGTTGGGAACCTTTTAAGGTCTCATCTGGATTCCAGCAGCTCAGGACAACACTGACATTGGGAATAGTGCTGGCTAAAAGCAAGCCTTTGAATATGATTGCAAAACTTATCCGGGTCATGACTTGATACATAAATATCCCAGCTGTGTTTCTATGTCAAATCCTTGATGATCCCTCAAATGCCCATGAAGGAGTCCAGAATGAAGGATCTGGATTCATGCAGTCATCACACCCCCAGAGTAAAGCTGTGTTCTGAAACTGTGGGGTCCATCTTCCACAGCATCCATCACAGATCTGTTCTCCAAGGTCCTATTCAGGACAAGTGCTCCATCTTACTAAATTAAAAACAGAACAGTGTCAGAGAAATATCATTTCCTCTCAGCCGCAGGAGATATCACAGAAGTAATTAAACTGGATTTTGGTGTGTCAGGCACATTCCTTTTATTGACAGTGACAATAATTCTGTAAATCAGAACTTGGAAGCCCTTTTTCAGTGTTGTTGAAGTGCGAAAGATGAAAACCTAAGGTTCTAAAATTAAATCCCATGAAACTAAAATTGATCTATGGAGTACAGTATGAGAGGCTGCTGTCTGAGTTGTGAAAGCAGTCTCGCTTCTGGAATTCAGTGCCTGCAAGGTATGTGATTATGATGATGATTATACATATTTTAACGCTGAGTCCCTGAAAGCTGTATTGATGTAAAAGCAAATGGAGTAGGACTTCAGTGCAAAGTATTGTTTATGGTTTTAAGGTCACTGGGAAAATGCTGTCTCCATAACTCCAACATCTCCTTTTCTAATGCTGTTAGTAGGTTTTGTTGACATTCACTTCCCTAGCATTCTTGTAGTCTTTCACTCAACATTTAAGGTTCTCCATAGTCTGGAAAAGGCAATGGCACCCCACTCCAGTACTCTTGCCTGGAAAATCCCATGGATGGAAGAGCCTGGTAGGCTGCAGTCCATGAGGTCGCTGAGTCAGACACGACTGAGCGACTTCACTTTCACTTTTCACTTTCATGCATTGGAGAAGGAAATGGCAACCCACTCCAGTGTTCTTGCCTGGAGAATCCCAGGGACAGAGGAGCCTGGTAGGAGGCTGTCTATGGGGTCGCACAGAGTTGGACACGACTGAAGCAACTTAGCAGCAGCTAAGACTGCAAAACTTATCCGGGTCAAAACTATGGTCTTGCTCAACAAACACAACGGTACACGGTGCCTCATATGCTCAGAAGCCAACTCTTTGATACCAGCATGTATAGACACTTGGTATAGTCACTGAATGTTCTCTACGTTTTCACCTTTGCTGAACGAGTCCTCCTCAGATTGCCCACCTCCTCCCCAACTTCCACTCTGCCTAAGAAAATTCAGCCCATCAAGGTGAGCCAGTGCAGATCAAGTTCATCCAGAGTAGAACAGTCTTCACTTAGCAGGATTTATCAGCTTTTGAGTCTCTAGTTACTGTTTACCAGGTATCTTTTTTATGTGTCTATGCCTTTATTTCCCAGCTCTATTTCTCATTCTTCTCTTTCTGGTATTATTTCTCACAGTAAATGTCTGAAATACTTGAAGCTTGGTTTCTTGAGGCCTCCGTTAGTTGCCTGATTTTTTTAAAGACTATTTTCTTAGAGACGTTTTAGGTTCATAGCAAATTAAGAGAAAAGTACAGAGAGTTCCTGTGTGCCCCTGTCCCCACACAGGTTATCACTTCCTCCATTACCATCAGCCCTCACCAGAGGGGTACACTGATTACAATTAATGGACCTTGACATATCATAATCACCCAAAGTCTGTAATTTACAAGTTAACTGATGTGTGTGCCCATCCCTAAAGTTCTTTAAAAATACATATGTACACATATCATATAATATCTGGCAGGGATAAATACAATTTTCATTATCTTTATTCCTAATAGTAGAGACCATGTGGAATTAGGGCCTTCAGTTCAGTTCAGTCGCTCAGTCGTGTCCGACTCTGCGACCCCATGAATCGCAGCACACCTGGCCTCCCTGTCCATCACCAACTCCCAGAGTTCACTAAGACTCACGTCCATCGAGTCCGTGATGCCATCCAGCCATCTCATCCTCGGTTGTCCCCTTCTCCTCCTGCCCCCAATCCCTCCCAGCATCAGAGTCCTTTCCAATGACTCAACTCTTTGCATGAGGTGGCCAAAGTACTGGAGTTTCAGCCTTAGCATCATTCCTTCCAAAGAAATCCCAGGGCTGATCTCCTTCAGAATGGACTGGTTGGATCTCCTTGCAGTCCAAGGGACTCTCAAGAGTCTTCTCCAACACCACAGTTCAAACACATCAATTCTTTGGCGCTCAGCCTTCTTCACAGTCCAACTCTCACATCCATACATGACCACTGGAGAAACCATAACCTTGACTAGACGGACCTTAGTTGGGAAAGTAATGTCTCTGCTTTTGAATATGCTATCTAGGTTGGTCATAAGTTTTCTTCCAAGGAGTAAGCGTCTTTTAATTTCATGGCTGCAGTCACCATCTGCAGTGATTTTGGAGCCCCAAAAAATAAAGTCTGACACTGTTTCTACTGTTTCCCCATCTATTTCCCATGAGTGATGGAACTGGATGTCTTACATAGCCAGAAAGAAAGTGCTTTGAGTAAAGATGTGTCTGTCTGTCTGTCTGTCTGTCTAGGGGGATGTGAGTAAGTGTGTGTGTGTGTGTGTGTGTGTGTGTGTGTGTGTACACATACCATGGAAGATGGATTTAAAAGCATTACTTTCTATTTTCTTCAAATTTTGCTGATGTCCTGATTGGTGTATTATCACATTAAATCTAACAAATTTTGAGACCTTTAGTTGTTTCAAGACTTTTTTGTTCAATTTTCTTTTTTCTCACTAATTAGCTGATACCTGCAGGAATAATGACATCATTATGAAATGCTACATTGCATATTTGATCTCTTCTAGCTAAACTTTACGATTTTGCAATATTGGAGTGTTTTCCCAGCGATAACATAAGCTGTCTGTGAGGAAAACGATACTATTTTTCCTATAATAACATTTCACTCATGTACCCTGATATAGTGAGTCCACCAGTGTTCTTGAAGAATTCTCTAAGTGTTGCTTTTGTAACAATTCTGGAAGAGTCCAGTCCCCATGTGACGTTATATAGAAGGGATTCAAAATGTTCTAGTTTTTTTTCTTTTCATATTAAATATGATGAAGACAGCATTTGTGTGATACAACTATACCAGGTGCAAAAGAGTAACTTGGCCTTCTTGCTCTGGTTCAGTATTTTAGGAGAATTTACCTAATATCAGCTTAATAGAATGATCAACATTTTCTACCTCTCAGCCTTTGTAAACCACACAAGTCCATAGTGACAGCCTCAGAAACAGAACTTGCTTAGTTGTTGGAGAGGTGGAGAAAGGGTATAAAAAAAAAAATAAATTCCAAGAATACTAGAATGTGTCTACCTAAATAAAAAAGAAAGTTGTAAAATGAGCAGGCTGGACTAAATTAGTGGTTCCCAAAATGTGTTTCTTGGACCAACATTGTCAACACAACCTGTGAATTTGTTAGAAATAACTATTCCTACATTCTAGACCTCCTGAATTAGAAACTGTGGGATGAGCTATATGAAATCTGTATCATAAGAGCCTCCAGGTAATTCTGATACACCCAAAATCTGAGAACTGCTAGACCAGATGATCTATAAACTCATCTTGTTGGTTCTATGCTTCCATATAACAAAAACTTTAACGGAATGAAGGAAGTTTGCCTAAAGAATTTTCATAAGTGTCATGACTAGATTTAAGATGTGATTTCAATACCATCTTAGATATTTCCTTCATGGTAGTTTGAAAAAAATAACAAATTTTCATTTTTATTATTAACAACTTCATTGGGCCGGCCATCTTAAAAAATGTTTGGAAAGTTCCCATTCACATTATCATGCTATGAAAAATCAAGTTCAAGTCAAATTTTTCTTTTCAATATGAGAAAAATGACTAAATCCAAGTGCATATCCTTCTAATAATAGTCTTTGTGGTTTTTCAGAGTAATACTCTGATAATTTATTTGGCCTAGAATCTATAAAATTATTCTTATCTGCATACATATTTTAGCCTAAAAGAAAGTTGAGTCAAGAAAACCATTGTCAAATATGCCATCCATATGAGACACTATGTTCTTCACACGGCATCCCTTTTCATTGCCTGAAATGTTCCACATCTTTACCTCCTATCTTTTCCATTTGCTCATAAATATGATCCCGATTCAGTACCCCAGATACGATTGCCCTTCTCATTAACAAAGATCTCGTATCTAGTAAGATCTACATTTTTCTTTTTTATCTTTACTCACAAAGAATGATTTATATGTGGGCCATTCCATCAAGATTCCAATATATGACCTTGAACAAGTCCCTTGAGTTTGTGGGCCTCAATTTTCCCATTATAAAATAAGAGATTAGGTTTGCCTAGTCTTTAAGATCCCCAGAGCTCCAAGAGTTTGTGATTCATTATCACTATATTCTTTCTCTTTTTTTCCCACGACTGAGAGCTATTTTTACTCATGTTTAAGGCTCTTCTAGGACGCAGCCTACAGCTCAGTCACACAACACTAATCTTAAGCTATATTTTAGCCAAAGACCTTCCTGCCAAGTCCTATAAAAAAGAACTTGGGGAAAGAAATCTGATTAATGGGATGTCTTCCTCTTTGAAAAAGGAAACTTTGAATTAATCCTGAAACACAAGGCACAGTCATCTGCTATTTGTTTCTTTCATGTTTGTATAGCTATATATTTATAAATTCTTTTAGATATCTATTTATATCAACTTTGTTTTAAATTGAAAATTTTTACTGATTCAGGGTCACGCCTGTGTACTTGCTTAGCTAAACGCTAAATGTAATTACTTATCGTACTTCAATTGCTTTTAGTGGTTAAAAAAACCCAAGTGATTAGGGATATATAATTGTTAATATGATCAGAATACAACAATTTATTGAACATTTACTATGTACTGGATTTTTATATTAAAATTTTTATTCTCCGACCATTCTCTCTTAATAAGAATTATGACAGCTATTTTACAAAAGTTTTATCTAACGTAAAGTTGTATTCTCCTTATTAACATTCACATATTAATAAGATCAAGAATCTTGTCTCACTTAAATTTCCATGATCTGCATCCATAGACGGCATCATGTAGTCTCTTAATATTAAATAAAGTAATCAAATTGAGATTCACATGCTTTCTTTATTTTAGTTTTAAATATTTTAGAACGCATGCAAAATGAATTCATATAAACAAATTTTCACAGTATAGGTAGTTTTAAATATGAGGAAGAATTGATACAGAGCAAGTTTAGTCTTATTTTCTCATTTAAGTCATTCATCTTCAGGCAAAAATCCTATACTAATATATATTAATGCATGTGACCAGCATGCCTAATGAGATTTTATGAAGTCCACAGCTTTAAAGAGAAATGCTTTGTATACCTTCAGTGAATGAACAGACTTTAAAAAATGATGCTTATGAAATATTGTAGAATACAGAACATTCTGAATAATACAGGAAGTTATGTTTTTCTGTATTTAAGTTAAATGTTATAAACATTTGTTAAAAACATTTATGAAATGATAAGCATGTGATTTTTCGTAGTTTTTAATAGAGGTTTCTGGTCTTGAGTTTTAGTGCATAAGGAAGAAAGGGATCATCCTCAACAGTGGAGATGACCTTTCATGGAGTTGCCTCTTCTGCCTGCAGTTTCTATATTTCTGAAAAGATAATTTCTTTTTACTGAAAACTGCTATGATTTAATTTTAGTGAATTCTGTTTCTCCAGCTGATATATGTACTGGGTAGGAGACTTTAATACCTCTGCTTCTGGCCTGAACACTGCCAGTGGGAAATAAGAAACATTGTGAAAGCATACTTCCACCTTCCAAGGGTCACTTGTACAGAAACAGAGGGCCTTGGGCTTAAGACTCTCCTATAGATTAGTAACATATTTGCCTGGTAAGTTATCTGAATCTTATACTATTACTAATTGTGCACTTGCTATGTACAAACCACTGAGATATATGGAAAGTGAAATGATTGGATCTTTGTCCTCAAATGAGTTTTCATCTTGGAAGAATGATTCCCAAGACCTAGGGCAGTAGGGAACATTGTCTGTTTTGTTTCATGACCTGTCATAAGTGCTTACGACAATGCTCGGCGCTTAATACCTACTCAAAAACTATTTACACAATGAATAAAACCTATTGTTGATAAGATAACTAGTAATTTAAGTACTTACTGTATGGTGTAAACAATTGGCATTTGTGAACTCAGAGGAGAGGGCAAGCACAGTAATGCTTGCAGAGGGCCAGCAAGAAGTGAGGTGGATCTCAATCAGTTAAGAGAGAAGCAGGGAGGGCATTCCATACAAGGGACATGATATGAGCAAAGGAGAATCTACAGATAAAATATTCAGAGAGCCAAACACATCTTTGGAGCATTTTCTGTAGCATCAAGTACACTATTAGACTGTGTGTATACAGAAATGAACAAAAGGAGGCTGTGGACAGATCACAGACTTCGGAGACAAATAGACCCAGAATTGCATTCTGTCTGCCATCATCAGGTTGATTAATATATCTGAGACTTGGTTTCTTCATCTGTAAAATGAGAGCATGATAACACACATTGCGGATTGTTTTGAGAATTGCAGGTAATGTATAGTAAGATACTTACTGTACTCGAAACTGGTCAACGTTGGTATCTATTGCAATGCTCCCCTTACCTTTGTTTTCATGGAGTTCATAGACAAGAGGAAATGACTGGTATGTGCACAGATTATTACAATTTAAGCAGTGCTTTAATAGTTTGTTCCTTCTGGACTCCTGTAGTGCAAATGTTGGTGTGTTTCATGTTGTCCTAGAGTTTCTCTTAACTGTCTTCATTGTTTTTGATTATTTTTTATTCATTTTGTTCCATGGCAGTGATTTCTACCAATCTGTCTTCCAACATACTTATTCATTCTTCTGAATCATTTATTCTGATATTGATTCATTCTAGTGTATTTTCATTTCAGTTATTATATTATCTTTGTTCTTTAAATCTTCTAACTCTTTGTTAAACATGTCTTATATCTTCTCAGTCTTCGCCTCAATTCTTTTTCCAACATCTTGGATTATCTTTAGTGTCACTATTCTGATTTATTTTTCAGGTAGATTGACTATCTCCATTTCACTTAGTTCTTCTGAGGTTTTATCTTGTTCCTTCTGGAACAAGAAGAAAAATATCTGGAATATATTTCTCTGCTGTCTCATTTTGTCGTAACTTTCTGTGTTTGTGGGCTCCATTCTGCAGGCTGCAGGATTGTGGTTCTTCTTGCTTCTGGTGTCTAACCCCAGGTTGTAAGGTTGGTTCAGGGTCTTATGTAGGTTTTTTGGTGGGAGGCGCTGGTACCTGCCTGCCCACTGGTGGTTGGAACTGGATCTTGTCCCTCTGGTGGGCAGGGCCATGTCAAAGGGCATGTCCAGAGGTAGCTTTTGGCTCAAGATGACTTTAGGCAGCCTCTCTGTCAATGGGTGGGACTGTGTTCCCACCCTATTGGTTGTTTGGCCTAAGGTGCCCCAGAACTTTGGCCTGTAGGCTGTTGGATGGGGCCAGATCTCAGGGCCAAAATGGTGACCTCTAGGAGGGTTCACACTGAGGAATATTCCTTGGGACTCTACCACCAGTGTCCTTGCCCCAACAATGGGCCACGGACAACCCCTTCCTCCCCAGGAGACTCTCTAAGACCCTTAGGTAGGTCTGGCCCAGACTTCTGTGGAGTTATGGCTTTGCCTTGGGTGCACCTTCCAACAATGGAATCTTTGTTTCCCCTGGTCCTAGGAGCTCCTACACTCAGGACCTGCTGGCCATCAAAACCAAATGCTCTGGGAAGTCCTCCTCCTAATACCAGACTCCTACGCAGGGGAGCCTGACATGGTGCTCAGCACTCTCATTCCCACAGGACAACCTCTGCAATATAATTATTTTTGTTTGTGGGTCCCCCACCCAGTTGGTATGGGCTTTGATTATATAATGAAAACACCCCTCCTGCCATCTTGTTTTGGCATCTTCTTTGTCTTTGGATGTAGGTTTTTTTTTTTTAATACCTTTCAGTCTTGTCAGTGGTTGTTCAGCAGTTAGTTATGATTTTGATGTTTTTGTGAGAGGAGGTGAGTTCAAGTTCTACTTTTCCATCTTGTCTCCCTTCAATATTCGCCTGTTCAAAATGTGGTCTGAAGACCAGAAGCACCTACAAGGTCATTAGCGATGCAGACTCACAGACCTCCCTTCCCCCAACACACCTGCTGAATCAGAATCTGCATTTAACAAGATCCCGGGTGATTCATGTGCACAGTAGAGTGTGAGAGGCACTGCTCTAATAGAGGTATGCAACTGGGGCAGAGCAAGGAGTGACTAAGTACACTTAAGGAACTGAGAATTCTCATAGAAAATGAAATCTAGAGAAATTCAGACAGAAATATTACATGTGTGTGGAGTAACTTGTTTAGTAAATCAGAATTCCTAATTGGAAAAATTTGGTATGGATTCAGCTTCTTGACACCACTATTTTTACATCACATTGACTTTTGGTAATCACCAGTGGTTTAGTAGGCAAAATGCATGCCAAGGCAACAGTTTGATCCAAGTGAGGCTGGCTAATCCTTGCTTCCTGCTTCAATGCATTAGAAGGAATAGCACTAAAATCTAGGATTTACTGTGAACCTGCCTGTAAGAGGTCTGAATCCACAAGCCCCCTCCCAAGAAACTCAGAATGCAGACGTTTCATTGGATGGTCTAATTTAATCACAAAGGTCTTGGCAGACACTACTTCTTTCTGGGCCAGTAAATGGGATAACATAAGAGTTAGTCATTTGGTAGTTAGGAAAAAATAAATACTCAGCTTTCCCTAGGCTGTCCCTGAAGGCCCCTCTGGTTTAACACTCATTTTGTTTTTTAATGTTAGAATTGCTTCTATTTTGTGTGGAACAACGTGGTTCTGTTCATTTAGTTGGCAGGTGGCTCCAAACCTGTAATTATGATTTTGATTGTCGGCTGCCAAAGCACAAAAGAAAACTGTAGTAATCCACCCTTGTGGTCTTTAGTGAATTGCTGCATATGCTCTTTGCTATATCACTGCACATAAATCTCACAGTAGCAATAAAACTATTAGGGTAGTAAAAGATATGCATTTTAATTTTAATAAAAAATGTCATGAAATTCAATTAACTACACTTTCCCAAATTGCAGTTCACTCTGGGAAGCCCTGGGTTTCCTAATCTGAAATTACGTGTTCCTTTCACTTTTCCTAGTGACCTCCATTAATGCTTTAATCACGACACCTACTCGACATCTTACAACATTATCATCTCTGGGGTCCCTTTGTCTCCTTATATTTCTGTAAGATTTCTCCTGCTTTTCTACTTACAGTTTTGTAGAGGCACTTCCCATACAGCTTTTTTTTTTTTTTTTCTACTGCCTTAATGGGAGAATGAATTGCATAAGTAATCCATACAAATTTTGGCCTTATAATTGCACAGAATGGAGGAGGATGTTCTTTAGTGCTATATCCAGAGGAAAAAAACAATGAGGTTTTATTTATTAGACTACAAAAGACTCTGGCCAACTGCTGCTTTGGTAATCTGTAAAAGTGAACATTCCTCCAGTATTTTTAGATAGTTCACCTTCTTCTCAAAAGTAGTTTAATAGCACAGACTTGGAAAGGTCTCCTGGTGTTCAGATTTTATTACTTTCACTGACTAAAGTGCAGTACATTTCCTAGTATAATTACACCCTGGTTGTCACAATAAATGAATGCAGTATATTTTACGATACACTTTACTTGCTTATTATCATGTTTGTTCACACATCTCTCAGATTTAATAACCCATGGGGGGCTTCTACCAGCATCAGTGAGTGGAAATTAGTGAAGTTCTCTTTCATTTGTGTTTGTGGTGGGGTGCTTATTTCAGGTGTACAAAGCCATACACATGATAGAGAATAGATTTTTTAAGAATTTTTTAAGTATCTATAACTTTGATGCTTTTGAACTGTGGTGTTGGAGAAGACTCTTGAGGGCCCCTTGGACTACAAGGAGATCCAACCAGTCCATTCTAAAAGAGATCAGTTCTGGGTGTTCTTTGGAAGGACTGATTCTAAAGCTGAAACTCCAATACTTTGGCCACCTCATGGGAAGAGTTGACTCATTGGAAAAGACCCTGATGCTGGGAGGGATTGAGGGCAGGAGGAGAAGGGGACAACAGAGGATGAGATGGCTGGATGGCATCACCGACATGATGGACATGAGTTTGAGTGAACTCCGGGAGTTGGTGATGGACAGGGAGGCCTGGCGTGCTGCAATTCATGGGGTCGCAAAGAGTCAGACATGATTGAGCGACTGAACTGAACTGAACTTTGTAATATTCTCTGCACACTGTGTCTCTTTTCTAAGTTTCGCTACTAATCTCCCAGCACCCACAGAAGTGAATATTAGGTAAATGCATTTTTAGTGGAGACCAACCAATGTTCCTGATTATTTTACAAAACAAAATCAAAGAAAATCCTGAATGTCAGTACAACTCTTTTTTGAGATTTATATTTATGTTTGAGTTCGGGTTGACCTTTTGTGAGACAGAGTTTCATTCTACATTTGCGCTAGGATCAGAAAAAATACCAAAATGTCCATTTGGTTTAAATAAACTGAAGTCAGAATATAAGAATTCAACCTTGTTAGCATGGATATTGAAAGATTGTCTATACTGCTTGTTGCAGAACAATGACTGATCTTATCATGGAAATTTAAAATGTAGCCTAAAAGTAATGAGATCTTTTTTCTTTAAGGAGAGGATGAAGACATTGTATGCCTTGAATCATATAGTATTGTATTAACTTTTATAAATATGCAGGGCATTTTTCCTCAAATTAGACAAGGCACAGTCATGTAGGCTTGGCCATAAAATAAGTAATTAGGTTCCAGCTTTTGGGTAAGTTTAAAACATTTTTGTCTATTTATAAGGACAGCACATACTTGTAGAACCATTGAAAATATAGAATCCCTTTGCTAGTCACCTGAAACTACCACAATGTTGTTAATCAACTATACCCCAACATATAATAAAAAGTTTTAAAAAATAGAACAAATAAAAGGCAAAGCAAAATCACCTGCGTTTCTACAATTAGGCTTCTCTTTTAAGGGGAGCTTTCAATTCAACAGTCAGGAAGTATTTACTAAATGTTTTCTATGGGCTTAGCATTGTGCTAACCAACAACAAAAAAAAAAAAGCAAAGAAAGAAGTTAACTTTCCTCTGTAGCTGTAAGGCAAAAATGTGACATAACAATGACGAAATAGCATTGGGACAGCAGCTACTATGTGGTACTGCACAGTTTCTATGTTATAGATTCTGGGAGGCACCATTCACCTCATAGTCATTGATCACTTAATATTTGAACCATTTTGATAGATATTTCAGCAGCTATATGTATTGATAAAGTTGCACGTTTTTTGTTTTTTTTTTCCAATTTATGTGAAGTTACCATGCATGCTGCATTAAGGAATGCAGGATGGTATATAATCAAAGACCAACATGATCTGATACAATATAAATCCCAGAGGTCTTACAAATGAGGAAAAACTTAAACTAGACCTTGAAATTTATCTAAGATTTCCTTGCTGCTAAGTCGCTGCAGTCGTGTCCAACTCTGTGCAACCCCATAGACAGCAGCCCACCAGGCTCCCCCATCCCTGGGATTCTCCAGGCAAGAAACTGGAGTGGGTTGCCATTTCCTTTTCCAATGCATGAAAGTAAAAAGTGAAAGTGAAATCACGCAGTCAGCAACCTCATGGACTGCAGCCTACCAGGCTCCTCCATCCATGGGATCTTCCAGGCAAGAGTATGGGAGTGGCGTGCCATTGCCTTCTCCTTACATCAGTTTAAAAGAAATAGGAAGTTGAGGTTGTCATTGCTGGCTTCCTGGGTCTGTCTTTTGGGGAACCAGTTAGGGGGAGTAGTGGGCAAAGAATAAAGGCTTTTCCTACTTCGGTGTGGCCTTCTCTTGAAGAAATCTCCTCTTGCCAGTCTCACAATAGAAGGATTGCTGCAGTTATCCTCACCCTGTTTAAGCTCGTTTTCCCTGCCACACCTTTGGCTTCTTTGGTTTGAAAGTCCTTTCATATGTTATTGGTTAGAGTTATCCCCATCCACCTACATTGAAGTGATTCTCTCCCATTTTTTATAAAGATAAGTGAATAGGCATCATGGTTCTTCCCCTCAGGAAGCTTAAATTCTAATTAGAGTATCACACACTGATCAATCCACCCCCGATTGTGAAAATTGAGCTCGAAAAAATGCTGGAAAGGAGATTGGTGTGTACAGTGAGATAATAACAGAGGCAGGTCTCAGATATCTGAGAGTTTAGAATTTTGCTTACTTGCCTTTTGAGGGTGGATACAACTTCCTTATTGGAGAAGGCAATGGCACCCGACTCCAGTACTCTTGCCTGGAAAATCCCATGGACGGAGGAGCCTGGTAGGCTGCAGTCCATGGGGTCAGTAAGAGTCGGGCACGACTGAGCGACTTCACCTTTGCTTTCACTTTCATGCATTGGAGAAGGAAATGGCAACCCACTCCAGTATTCTTGCCTGGAGAATCCCAGAGACAGAGGAGCCTAGTGGGCTGTTGTCTATGGGGTCACACAGAGTCGGACACGACTGAAGCAACTTAGCAGCAGCAGCAGCACAGCCTCCTTATAATCGTTTTCCTTTCACTGTGCTCATTCATCCCTTCTTGCTTCAAGAGGGAAAAGGACAGAAGCTCTTAGGACATTTTTAGGTACATGCACAGAGACATTCACTGGCTTTCTCAAGTTGAAAAATGTTATACCTTTGCAGCTGCCCCCTTGCAACTATTGCCTGATTTTGAGCCAAAAATATGAGATTTATTTTCCTTGGAAATACTCTTTATCTCCCTTGATATAGTAGGTTGTTTTGGTTATTTGAAGCATTGAGAGTCACCCAGAAGAATTTCTTTTTTCCCTGGTGCAATATATGAATAAATCCCTCTACAGAAACTAAAAGGAAGAGAACGTGGTGGGATAAATAGTAATTGATATCCACAAAGAACTGTGTTTCTTAGTGGCAGAAGGAACAAGTTATGGGTACAGTGTATCCTGCTATGCCAACTATTTTGTTGGTAAATGTAATGGAATCTAGGGTGAGGCAAGTGAACCATTCACTTGGGTGTAAGGAGGCACTAAACACTCAGTAATTAGTACAATATTTGACCAAAAAAAATAATGCAAAAACATGTGATGAACAATATCAAAATTTTGAATCAAGAAAGTATCAGTTTACTGAGTTTTCCTCTTGTCTCAGGCCCCAGTATTGCTGAACACACCACTGTTACAGATCCTGTCTTTTAAAAAATTTGTAATGTTATTCATCATAAAAAAATTTGATGTTTAATTTTGATTTTTAAATATTGCTTTGTCACTGAGGTTGTGGTTCCCCCTTAAATGTTGCTCTCCTGAGGCAAGTGCTTCACTCCAATCCTGGCAAACATCCACTTTAAAACAAAGGCCAATGGGCAGGCACATAATTAGAGCACAGACAGAGCTGCAGCTTGAACTTGACTCTGTTCATTATTAATTTGTAAGTCTCAGGACTTCTTCTGCAGGGCTGTAAATCAAAAACAAATAAATAATACTGAGTATACAACATCATTATGGGTGCTGTGGGTGCTATAATTTGCTGAAGAGACCCAGCTTCTAACAGGCTAATAACAACTGAGGATTAATTGCATCCCCTTGCATTTGGAAAATTAGTCAGGCGACTCTATCCCACACTGTTTTCGATGAGAGCTCATTACTTTTATGTATATTTATGTTTCATGTGACAGAAAATGGCTACCCCAAGGCAAAAATTAAATGCCATTTACTACTCTTAAGTTGGCTAAGACCGAAGATTTTGGTCAGAGAAGAAAGGAAAGATTTATGGCCCATCTTTTATTGGGTTGTCATTGAATAGAAATTTATAAACACACTTAAAATCACAAAAGCAGTGGAGGAGGAGGAGATGGAAAATTCTCGATGAACATGTTGTGGGTCGTGGTGTAGTTTTCTCCTCAAAGACAATCCTTCCATAATACCAAACATTCAATTGATTTTTGTGTTTAATTCTACATTTTCTGTACCAGACAGATTTTGTAATTCAGCACTCAAATAATAAAATTATTTTAAAATTTCTACATGACAGACTTAAGAAATTGAAAACATTCTATAGATAACTGAGGACAAATTTTAGAAAGAGTTTATTGAAAACCTAGAGGATTTTACAAATTTAGTCTGTGAACACAAAATAAGCCTATAATGTAGCTATTTTGATAGTCAAGTAGTTGCAGTTTTGAAGATTATATTTAAATTCTATAGTAAAACAATGAATGGAATCAATTAAATGTTGATCTTTCTAAATGATCTATATCAGTCTTCCTCTACAGGAAAAGAAAAGTTGAGGTTCAGAGATTTTCAATGTGTTTAACCCAAGATCACATATTAATTTAGAGGCATATCTCAAACTAGGGCCCCCAGAATCCTAATTCTTCAATCAGTTCCCTTTCCACTCTGTAATGCAACATCATTTAGTCACCAAACAATGTTCCACCACTTGAGGTAACAAACAAGCTATAAAACAATGACTCCACATTTTCCTCAAACAAATCCACAGATTACACAGTCCTTGCCCCACACTCTCTATACCACTGAAGAAAACAAAGCTAGAAACCAGTAGGATAGAACTCTCATATTCCCACCATCTCCACTTTCTTCTTCTCATATTTACTTGGTGATTATTTTTTTGCTCTTACCTTGCTTGTCTACCCAGTGACTCAGCCTTTCATTTTATTCCTCTTTCTTGCCTTGAGTCTTCAACATTGGATGACACTAATCCTCAAAACAAGTAAACCCAAAAACCTTCCTCTTTACCTAATAATACCTATCCCTTTGCCCTTTTTCTTAACTCTTTTTCATGGCCAAGCTCTATGAAAGGTTTTTTTTCTGATAAATGCAAAATGACATGAACAATTCAACCCACTCCATACCAGCTTCCCTGCAGAATTCAGCCAAAACCGTTTATTCTAGGAATACCATTAGCCTTCCCACCACCAAATTCATTAGACACTTTTTTTCTCAGTTATCATCTTGTTCAGTCTCTCTTTGATATTTTTATGACTCCTTCATCCCAGAAGCATTGTGTCCCCGTGACACTACACGCATCTGGTTGTCCTTCTTTCCCTGTGACTTATCCTATCCAGGTATCTGCCAGTTCTTTTGTTCTACTTACCTTGTAATAGTTGAAGTTACTCAGTTCTTTATTTCAGAGTCCTTCTCATTTAACACCACCCATCTAAGTAATCTCATCCATTCACATGTCCTTATATACTGTCTTTATACCTATGACTCTCGCTTTTCTACCATTAGTGTGAACTCCTTAGATTCAGATGTTGGCATACAAAATTGTATTTAACATTTCTACTTGAATATCTCATATATGTCTCAAGTTTCACGTGTCCTAAATGTAACTCTTGGCACTTCCCTCCTGCCTCTTCCCTCTTTCTCATATCTCTCTCTATGCTCCCCATTTTAGTACATAAGGCCTCAATTTATCTGGTGAGATAATCTATATATCTTGAAACTTAAGTCCTAAGTGTATATTTGAGAAAAAAGTTTCGAACAATGAAAAAATAAGTATATGTGTGGCATCACATTTATCTTTTATTGCAAATGTTTAATCCATAGGGCTCATAATGTTTCCATTTCAGAGACCTTAGAAATAATAGAAATGAAAGGCAACACATAGGTCTACTTTGTGCTAGACACTGTACTAATATTTGATAGCAGTACTAATATTTGATATTTACTACTAATAAGGACTTCTTCCCCCAAGGCTCAGATGGTAAAGTATCTGTCTACAGTGTGGGAGACCCAGGTTCGATTGCTGGGTTGGGAAGATCCTCTGGAGAAGGAAATGGCGACCCACTCCAGTACTCTTGCCTGGAAAATCCCATGGACAGAGGAACGTGGTAGGCTACAGTCCATGGGGTCACAAAGAGTAGGACACGACTGAGCGACTTCACTTCACTTTCACTAATAAGGTAGCAGTCTTATTCTCTCTTTACAGACAATAAAACTGAGGCTCAGAGAAATCAAGTAACTGGCCCGAGGTCATAGAGCTATTAAATGACAGAACTGAGATTTGAACTCATGCAGTCTGTCCTTGCTCATAGAAACTATACTGTGCCACCTTGAAATGGTGACAGTGATGGGTACATGTAACTTTAAGCCAGTGTGTTGAAGACTGAAAAGAGAGACTCAACTCAAAGAAATTAGCAGTGGATTTTGATCTAATTTTTTAAACATATAAAACAATGGTTAGAAAGTGCTGATGTTTATTTTATTTTTTTTCACTGTTTTTTGACAACACAGACTGGAGTATTACGTGCATCTGCCTTAAGGGCAGGGAACCTCCAAATCAGATGCTGATGGATTTTTTTTCTCTGTAAGTTTTCAGAAATTCACGATAAAATTTCTGTTATTTTGACATTCTAAGACCAAAATTATGTGGACCTATTTTGCCTTATACAAGGTCTTTCCTATTTCTTTCATATTATGACTACATTTACAGTAATTGATTTTGAAATACAAAAGCCCAGAACAGGTCGTACAGTTTGTTGTTTCCATGGAGTGGGAGTCTTGGACAAAATGCACAACCCCATTCTTTTCCCATTAGACTCTTGGGAAACATAATGTTTTTCTATCTTTCCCACTGGCTGCCGGTAAGAACAAATGCCTGTTATTTCATTTAAACTGAGATTGGTGAATTTATGTTACAATAAAATAAATTATACTGAATGTTTCATATAATTGGAGAGCTTATAAATTATTCATTTTTAAAACACATAAGAAATATAACTCCATTTATTCTAAATCTTTTTGAAATAAATTAGTAAAAGAAAAGAGGGAAGAAATAAATGGAAACAGAAATGAAAAGAGGGGCTATTATTCCATTTACCACAAAGTGCATAATAAGTAGCTAATTCACAAATTAAAGACCATTGAGACAGCAACATTTTTATGAAACTATCTGCATTATCTGAATTTTAAGGATTGTCAGGGTTTAAATTTCTTGAATTCTCTAAGTGATATATAATCTTCTATGACGTTCTGATGAAAAGCCAAATTCAACAATTATGTAGAAGAAAAGATACAAATCTAAGAAGAATCAGTAGATCTAGAAATTAAATGGTCTCTATATGGATAGAGTAGAAACTAAGTGAACATGCCTTTAAAAGTAACTCAGTAAACGAGAGTACACCTTTGATGAGTTGGGCTGAAATGGAATTATGTTATTTATATCTGCTGTAGATTCATCCCCCACCACCACCATAATGGATGGACTTTAAATTTCTTACCTCAATCAAAAACAAATGAAAGTTTTGTTTGAATAGTTATAAAAGCATTATACAAGCTTTTATATAAATGCCATGATAGGTTGAAAGTTATGTACATGTTCTTTCTTAAACCAAAACACCATTCCAAAATGAAAAATAACTCTTAAAAGAAATATGAGATTTTTGTGTGTGATAATCCCACACATTGGAGGGAGGAGACATTAATGCAATGAGAAAGCTGAAGTGTGAACCACTCTTTACGTTAAATGTCACTTTCTCAATAAAGCCTCCTTCCTGGCTATCGTAAATCAAATGGCACATCATTTACCAGATACTCCTTAACCATGTTTCTAGCCTTATTTTCCCCTTTAAACTCACTCAACATCTATCAAACTACCTATTTTAATGTTTATCTTATGTATTGACTCTCTTTAACCCCTGGGGGCAGTAATATATCAGTCTTGTTTGTGCTTGTATTTTCTAAACAAATGAAAAAGCAAACTATAGTCAGATGTTCATCGGGTTTGGAACCTTCAGTGGTTACATAAGCCCTCAGCCTCCCAACTCCAATCTTAAGTGCAACTCTAAGAATCTTTTTGGATATTCTGACCCTGTGTCATCTGGAGCCTTGACTTGGTTTTTACCCCTCTCACCGTCCCCTTTCTAGTCACCTTTATCCTCATGCTCACCATGCGTGCGTGCTAGGTCGCTTCAGTCTTGTCCGACTCTGTGTGACCCTATGGACTGTAGCCCTCCAGGCTCCTCTGTCCATGGGATTCTCCAGGCGAAAATACTGGCATGGGTTGCCATGCCCTCCTCCAGAGGATCTTCCCAACCCAGGGATCAAACCCGTGTCTGCATTGGTAGGCAAGTTCTGTACCCCTAGCATCACCTGGGAAGCCCCATGCTCGTCATATACATCCTCATCTCTGCCGTATTGCAATTGCTTATTACATGAGCATTTTTGCTTGAAATTCTCTATTTCCCTTCCAACCCAGAAAATTCTGATCCCTCTTGAAGATAAATTGAAATTTTGCTTCCTCCATAAATCTTTCCTCAACTTCTATAGTTATATGATCCAAAGTGAGCTTTGAAATCTTTGGATGCAGATTCAAATCTAAGCTCTGCTAACTTGCTTGCTATGAGACCTTTTGTGCTGTGCTATGCTTAGTTGCTTGGTGGTGTCTGACTCATTGCCACCACATGGACTTCTCTGAACATGGGGATTCTCCAGGCAAGAATGCTGGAGTGGGTTGCCATGCCCTCCTCCAGGGGATCTTCCCAACCCAGGGATCAAACCCAGATCTCCTGCATTGCAGGCAGATTATTTAACAGCTGAGCTATCAGAGAAGCCCTATGAGATCTTTTATAAGGTGCCTAATCTAGAGTTTTAATCTTAAAAGTTATGGTAATTATTTTTATCTGTAATATTATAGTGAATCTACTATGGGAAAGACCTAGCACACAATGAGCTTTCATAATTATATTAGTATATTTATGTTATATAATACATAAATATGTACTGCACAATAATATAAAGATGATGATGATTATTATAAGCATACTTATGTAGAATTTACTGAGTCAGGCTTTTTCAGCTGCTTTACATATCAGGCTCTCTGCCTCTTTAAGAGCTGCTATGGCACTTATAAACCACAGTTATCATACACTGTTGTGTTCACATATTCTTCCATTTTGTTGACTATGGTTTTTCTCAAGTGGTCCTTGGAGCACCTTGAAGCAATGATCATGTCTTATACTTCTTTGTTTTCTAGCACTTAGCACATTGCTGGCTACCCCGTGCCTACTGTAACATTCTCTAAAGAATGTATGGCTCTGTATTCCTTGCAGATTTAGGTTGTATAATTTAATACAGAGACAGACAGAAAGATTCAAAGACACATATCTGTCAATCAGACTGCACAGCAGACTACCTAGAACTATACTCTGTTGCTTATTTCTAAGTTGCAACTCCTGACACTGGAGTTATTTTCTTCAATGTAGGGCAAGAGAGCCAGTGATCTTACCAACATAATTATGTTTTTTTAAAGCTGGCTATCAGAACCCAGAGTGGCCCCTGCAGACTGTAAGGACATTTCAGTACCCTTCAGTAACACTCTGAGTTCCTCTTGCAATTTTCCATGATGACAAGGGAAGTCAAGGTCTGTAACCAAATGGGGTGATATGCAAATAACAACAAATGCATCATAGCCATAGAAGAGGCCACTGGGTTAAGTATTTCAGAAAGTATTTTCTGTGTTTGTCCTAAAGCTGTTTTTCCTTCTGGATGCAGTAGAGGTTAGGAGCATGTGTAGGATTGAAGGCAGGAGGAGAAGGGGACAATAGAGGATAAGATGGTTGGATGGCATCACCAACTCGATGGATATGAGTTTGAGCAAGCAGGAGTTGGTGATGGACAAGGAAGTCTGGCATGCTACAGTCCATGGGGTCACAAAGAGTCGAATATGACCGAGCAACTGAACTGAACTGGGAACATGTTAGCAACAGTTACCCCAGTGGTAGGATTTACCCCTGTTCTAATAATTGATAAAGTGTTTAGTAACCCTTTCCATCCCTTACTAAATCTTAACACCAGTCTTTTTATTTTGAATATACATTTGAGAATCTTTTTCCTCCTGTGGTATGAGTAAAAAAAAAAAACTGCATATTAAAACAATGTATGACCTCAGTGAAGAATAGCACCTGCCCAAATACACTCACAATGTGAGAAAAATTGCACCTGCCAGATTGTGCTGATCATTTCCAAGTTGACACAATGAAGTGACATCTGTGCTTAAGCAGTAACCAGCTATTTGCTATCAGCATTTTTAGTTAACTCAGAAGAAGTCCACTCTCCTCAATTCCAGTGGAGTCAGAAGGTCTTCCTGGGACCTATTCCCGGATAAGCTGGAAACAGATTCATTTTTTGACATTTTGCTGTGGCTGTCCCTAGAGAATTACATAAAATAAATCTGACTCCTAGTTTTCTTCATTCAGGACTATATCCACAAGCAAATCTGGCAACGTGAGATGCAAAATGTCAGGGCTCTTCTCCACTCAGTTAACTTCTAGCTCTGCCCTGGGAAGAAGGAAAGAGAATCCGTATTCTTGTATTGTTGGAAATTAGAGGCCCAGGTGGAAGGGCAAGAAAGTTATTTTTGGTGTTTCTGGTTTAGATCTTAGAAGATGCCACTGTTCATCTGATTTGTTCTGATGACTGGCATCTGGGATCCTCTTACTTGATTGCACTGTTGATGCCCAGAAAGACTATTCTTCTCTTTAATTGTAGTAATTTTTAAATTGATGTTTGCTATGGAGCAAGCATCCCCAAGGGAATTTTGATGGCTTTTGGCAACTTCCATTCCAGAGATTGCAAAGCATTTCACTTACAGTTTACCCACAGCCTTTTGGTGACCAGTTTTATTAGTAGCCAGGATATCAGTGAATTAGAAAAAAAAAAAAAAAACTTTTCATTTTTCCAGAATGAAAATATGCATCTAGGCTTCCTCTACCTAGCACATTTCAAGATCAAAGACAGGATTTTGTCTTCGCTTTTTCTTTTTTCTTTCTTCTTCTCAGTTCCACCCCACCAAACCCATAGTCTAGATCCAGAGACACATTGCACACAGAACCACATGTTACTGCTACTGTATGTTTACTGACACAGAAACCATTTTTTCACAGACAGCAAGGCCATTTTATTAAAAGTAAGAGATAAGACTCAAATAAGAATAACTCTGAGACTTGCATTAGAAGCATCCTCATGGAAGAAAAATAGTTCTAGGTTGCTGGTGGTAGAGGCAGGTAGAGGGTAGACAGGCTTGGTGCAAAGAGGATCACTGTGCACAAAAGGATGGTTGGGACCTTTTAGATACAATGAATAATTCAAAATGCTGATTTAAGCATGTCTAGTGGTGGCACTCCCCGCTCCAGTACTCTTGCCTGGAAAATCCCATGGACGGAGAAGCCCGATAGACTGCAGTCCATGAGGTTGCTAAGAGTCAGACATGACTGAGCAACTTCACTTTGACTTTTTACTTTCATGCATTGGAGAAGGAAATGGCAACCCACTCCATATTCTTGCCTAGAGAATCTCAGGGATGGGGGAGCCCGGTGGGCTGCCATCTGTGGGGTCGCACATATGGACACAACTGCAGCAGCAGCAGTGGTGGCACTGGTGGTAAAGAACCTGCCTGACTATGCAGGAGATGTAAGAGATTCAGGTTTGATCCCTGGGTCAGGAAGATCCCTTGGAGGAGGGCAGGAAACCCACTCCAGTTCTTGCCTGGAGAATCCCCATGGATAGAGTCTGGAGGCCTAAGTCCTTGGGGTTGCAAAGAGTCAGACACAAGTGAAGTAACTGAGCATGCACAGCCCACTAGGTATTTATATGTTTTTTCCATGTCTTTAACAAACAATAGTTCACTTAAGTAGGCTTTTCTGTAATAAAATAACTAGTTTTCTGAAAGTGAAACAAGGCTTAGATATTCATAGATGAACTTGGGAATTGGCACCCTGTGTGGTTTGCACAAAATGAATAGGGGAATGAAAGTCTGTTTCCAGCCATAGAGTATTGAGACTTTTTTTTTTTTCCTTTACCATGGAGATCCTAACTTCAGTGAATAGTTTGTCTGTTAGAAAGGGCAGGGACTGGATACTGTAGAAAGTAATTATGATTGTTATTAAGAGACAAATTACTTTGGGAGATAGAATAATCTAGGGTAGGTATTCTTCATCCTAGTTTTGAGATTCTCTTGGGTGTCTCCAGACATCACAAAGGATATCACAAGACTCCCCCAGAAAAATTAATTTTACTTTGTCCTACTTTTAAAAATATATAGTATGCAGCACTATTAAAAGAAGCAGAATCCCTTGTAATAAAAATATGATGGAGATAGCTGAAAAATGGAAAGAACACTGGGCTTAGTTGAAAACATTGATTCCATGCTTGTCTCTGCTATCTGTCTCTGTTCTGAAAATTTTCACTTTCAGATGAAACAATTATCTGTCTTGAAACTGAACTAAGTAAGTAAAGTCACTCAGTCGTGTCCAACTCTTTGTGACCGCATGGACTGCAGCCCACCAGGCTCTTCAGTCCATGAGATTCTCCAAGCAAGAATACTGGAGTGGGTTGCCATTTCCTTCTCCAGAGGATCTTCCCGACCCAGGGATCGAACCCGGGTCTCCCACATTGGAGGCAGACGCTTTAACCTCTGAGCCACCAGGGAAGTCCTTGAAACTGAACTAGGATATAATAAATATAAAATGAGATTTTATTTTGAAAATATGTCTTAGATCTTAAGAATTTCACATCCCTGTAAAATTATTTTTAAATCAGTAAATTCTGGTAAACACTTCTACATTTAACAGAGTGGAGTTTTTTCAGTAGGCAACAACAATGAACTAGGAGTTAGGAAAATATAGATTCTAATCTAGACTTCTTTCTCAAATATTTATTTCTTTTATTTTTAACCTTGGATAAATCACTAGTATTTCTTGGATTGAAGTTACATATTTGTAAAATGAGGGAGCTTGACCCTTACAAGTTTTAAGTTTCCTTATATTCTAGAATACTGTGATGCTAGCTATGAAGACTGATTCTTAGAGAAGTTAAAAGTCCTTGGTGAATTGAAAAATGCCCGTTTTCAAAGTTTCTTCCATTTATTTATATATCTTCTTAGAGTTTAGGTAATGTTTTCACATATATACATGCTTTCGTTTGTTCCTCATAAATGAGGCAGACAGAGCAGGAACTACCATCATTTTATAGGCGACTTGTTCAGTGGGTGATAGTAAGAACGCACAGCTGGTGAGTGACAGATGTGGGACATGAACCCACTTCTGTATCTAATATGTCAAGTTCTCTCTCAAACTACACCTTTGGTCTTTGCTCTCTGTGAAGTGTCCCGTATTTTAGACTATTTCCATTTTGTCCAGCATAAACCTGTAAACAAAAGCTTCTTACTATGTGATTTGCATTATGAAATAGATGCTTCCATCTCTAAAGTGTGGTTTGGCACACCATGATTTTCATTGAGTTTTGACAGCAGATAATTTAATCTCGGTAAATATAATACTGTATCCTGACAGTGATATAAATATGTGGGCAAGCTGGGTTAGCAGATTCCTCAGCACTTTCAATGCTGTTTCCATTTCTGGAAAAGCAAGTCTGAACTGCAGGAAGGAAAAAATATAGTCGTATGAAAATGGCTGTGAGAAAGGTCTATTTACAACTACTTAGCACAGTCTAAGACAGTACCAACTACTATTGCTAACATTAATTCTATTCCACAGTTTTGAGATTCAAGAACAGAATGAAGAAACTAAAAACTTCTCTGATTGACTCTAAAGATATCTCATTTTATAGTTAAGAATAGATTCTTAAAGATGACCTGCCCACTTCATTTTGTTCCTCTCAAGGCTGGCATCCATCCAGTTTGTAGGAGAATGCCATTTCTGATCTGAGATGGGTCATTTTTACTCAATTACTTCACTGTCATTCTCACTGGAAACCTTATTCAATATTGGGGGATGGTCTGAGACATGGTGGTCGTTTATTCAGTTGTTACTCTTCATGAAGTCTTGTGAGATTGAAGAGGGACTGAGGGAAGCCAGGGAATGGCTTAGATGCCAGAAACAAGGAGTAAGCGGGAGGTGTAGTGATGTTTCATATGAGATGCAGAACCAAAGTGAAACATAAATATTGCCGGCGAAATGAAAGAGCAGCTTGTTCAGTTGCTACTTTCAATTAGCAGGGATTTTGTGGCCAAGAGGAAAAAGCAAAAGCTTTACCATCTGCTTTTATTTCTGAAGCTGCCTCAGTATTGGGTGATTGACCTCTGCAACCTGTTCATCATTTGTATACAAAATGTTCTTTACATGTACCAATCTCCCTCCCTCCTTTCTGTCTCTTTATTTCTCTCTTTCCTTCCTTCCTTCCTCCCTCCCTTTCTTCCTTCTTTCTCCTACTGATTTCTGGGTGATTGAAGTGATGGCTTTCGATATATTTTTGCTCCTCATGACACCACTGAAAGAAATCAGAACAGAATCCATCTTCCCCTTCTGCTAGATACCTATCTTTACCGCTCTTCCAACATGTATTAATATATTCAGTCAACAAGCAGATGCTAGCTGTCTGTAATGGGTTTAATGCTGAGAAAATATATAGAATAAATATTTCTTCCACCAATCCTTCAAGGACATGTTATGTCTGTGTCAAGTAATAATGTTAATGAAATGCTAAGTAATATTACAAATTAATAAAACACATGACAGAGCTGAATGCAGAATATATGTATAATATAAATATGTATGTATATATGTATATTAAATGCATACTTATGCATTTAAATTTCAATAAGTATTTGTTGAAGACTGACTCAGACTCTGCAAGTAATAGAAGATGCAAATGCTAATAAAAGTAGCCTAAGCTGTAATAATTCTTTTATCATTTAATAAAAATCTAGAAATAAGACTACAGTAGGATTGATTAATTCAAGTGTTAAAATATGTCATCAGAGATCAAAAGGCTTTCAGATCTTCTCTCTAATAGCTTGTGTGTTATAACTGTGTCTGCTTTCATTGTTGTGAGATGGTTAAAGCTATTTTAGCAAAGAGGATTGTTCCCTCCCATGTATCAATTTTTTATTACAAAGAAAAACCTTTCTCTGAAGGCCCCCTTCATCTTTCACTTGACCAGTGTTTTAGACTGAATATTTGCCCCCCCCCACAAATTCATATGTTGAAGCCCTTACCTCCCCATGTGATGGTATTTGGAGATTGAGGCCCTTTGGAGGTAATTAGGGTTAAATGAGGTATGTGGATATTATTAGTGTCTTTATAAAAAGAGGAAGAGACTAGAACCCTCTCTTTCTTTTTCATGTGAGGATATAGCAAGAAGACAGCCAATGGCAAGCCAGGAAGAAGGCCCTCACCAAGAACTGAGCCATGGTGTTCACCTGATCTTGAACTTCCAAACCTTCAGGACTGTGAGAAATCAGTGTCCATTTTTTAAGCCACTCAGTGTACTTTGTTATAGCAGCCTGAGCAGGGGCTTCCCAGGTGGCTCAGCGGCAAAAATCCATGTGCAGTGCAGGGGCTGCAGGAGATGCGGATTTGATTCCTGGGTCGGGAAGATCCCCTGGAAGAGAGCATACACTCTAGTATTCCTGCCTGGAGAATCCTTATGGACAGAGAAGTGCGGCAGGCTACAGTCTATAGCATCACAGCAAATCAGACACAACTGAAGTGACTGAGCAGACCAGGCCGCTTATCTTGACTGATTTAGACCAATCATGACTAAGCTGTTGGTAGAGCTGGGTGCATCTCACCTGAGTACACAGTTAAATGGAGGTTCTGCTGGCCAAAAACAAAGGGAGACTATAGCTGTTGGCTAGACAACCATAACCAAAACAAAAACACTTCAAACACTTGTGTCCTGTAAGCTGTAAGAAACTCCATACAAAAAGTAGGATGAGGCCATGTCTTCAAGGAGGTATAGTGGAATTGTGGAGATTAGACATGCTTACTGATAATGATCACAGAAGACAGTGTGAATTAAAAATAGCATGCTGCTGTTGCTGCTGCTGCTGCTAAGTTGCTTCAGTCGTGTCCGACTCTGTGCGACTGCATGATGGCAGCCCACCAGGCTCCTCCATCCATGGGATTTTCCAGGCAAGAGTCCTGGAGTGGGCTGATGAAAGAGTAACTCAGGGAAGGGAGAATAAAAACCATCCTGACAACTAAACTAACTGAAATGATGGACAAGGAATTCCAGGAGGAAGGAAGAAGAGGAACAATGAGCAGCTGCAAAGGGCTTTTGCCGCAAGAAGTGACAAGAGTAGCACTTGGTAAGCACTTCACTAGATTCTTACAGAGATATGAGGATGTGAGTGAGTGGGTGAGAAAATGCTCCTTTAGAGAGCTTAAGTGAGGTGAGCATGCAGGAGAGATGGAAGAGAGAAGAACATAAGACTCGTACAACAGAAAATACACACTACTTCAGGCAAGAGGTTGTTATTTCCCAAGTTACACAAATGGCAAAGGAGATGGGAAGGAATAGAGAGTTTTATGCAGAAAGGAGTCAAGGCTGGAATATATGGAGTCCGGTATAGTCAAGGGGACTAGGGAAGTGAGCATGGGTGCCACACGTATGAACTGACTCCCTGCAGTGGGCTAGAAAATCCGTTCCACAAATTACTAGCTAATTTCAGTGAATAGTCTTGACGGGTTATTTAAGCTGAGCATCAGATTTCACATTTTACAGTGGCATTACCTGCCTCATTTAATGTCAAGGATTACATACAATGATGCCTATGAGTTGCTGTCATATTGCCTGGCATATACTAGGAATTCAACAATTGCTAATTCTTGCCTCGCTTCATAGAAGTGATGGGATAGAAGTGATAGGAAGCAGCTGTAATGATTGAAGGAAAAGCTTTAAAAGAAAGTTAAGAACTGTCTTATGCAGAGGTCAATGAACTTTCCTCAAGGACTAGATAGTAAATATTTTCAGCTTTGCAGGTTGTATGACCTCTGTTGCAAGTATTCAACTTTGTAGCATGAAAGCAGTCATACATAATATGTAAACGAGTATAGCTATGTTTCAATAACACCTTATTACGGACCATGAAAATTTAATTTCATAGTATTTCACCTCCCATGAAATATTAACCTTATTTTGATTTTAATATAAAATATTCTAACATGTGATAAACACTCTCAGCTCTTATATTACATAAAAAGGAAGCAGGCTAAACGTGGCCGGCAGATTGGAGGCCGATGATCCCTCATCTTAACTACTGCTGAGTTTCAGGGAATGGAATGGTGGAGAATATTCAATAAGAACGATCAATTAAAGAGTTACAAAAAGAACCAAGTGAGTGCACAGAAGAAGGTTGAATTGAGTGATTATCAAGTCACTGATCAGAGAAGTGACGGAGGTAGAACCTAGGATTTCAGGGGAAATGAGGAAGCAAAGCACAGTAATTATAATAGCTTTAAGTGTGATTAATAGAAGAGATCTGAAAGAATCACTTGTTTATTATATGGGTAGACAAAGATCGAAGATGCAAAAAGATGAAGGGAATAATTAAAAAGAGGCCAGAGGAGATGAAAGTGAATATTATTTATGTTAATGGGTATGATCCTTGAAACAATACAGGCATCTTTGTTGCCAGGAGAAATGGAGGATAGAAAAATAAAAATTGATGTGTGGTGGTAGTGATATGTGTATTGGCAGAATTAAATATCACATGTGCTTGAGTTCCTTTGTGAATGAGGCATAGACTCTATTTTCTGAGCATGAAAGGGGACTAGTAGGAGTGAAAGCCTAGAATATGGAGATAATTTAAAACAGAGGCTGTGGTCAGTGCAAAAGTTTTAAATGAGAATAATCAAAGGGTGTCTGAATGACAGTGAGGGTCCTATGAGAGTTTAGACATCCTGACTTGTAGTAGTTGATATCCCAGAGATTTTGAGTTTTTAGCAATGTTAAGAAAACAAGCCCAGAAACAGAGAAAGTGAAAGTAATATTCACATACCTAATATGGAGAAATAGGTTCCTTCTTCTCCAGCCTTTTGCCTTTCACAGTCACCTATTAATAGAAATGATCTGAGCATGGTATACGTTCTTGCATGCTTAGTTGCTCAGTTGTGTCTGACTCTGTAGTCCCATACCTGGTAGCCTGCCAGGCTCCTCTGTTCACGGGATCCTCCAGGTAAGAATACTGGGGTGGTAACTATTCCCTTTTCCAATGGATCTTCCCAACCCAGGGATCAAACCTGGGTCTCCTGCCATGCAGGCAGATACTGTACCGTTTGAGCCACCAGGGAAGCTGATCATAGTATATACAGCTGTGCTATTTAATACTGTAACTATTAACCACCTGTAGCTATTTATTTAAATTTATTAAAATTAAATTAAAATTTTTAAAAAGCAGTAGTTGCATTAGCTACATTCCAAGTGCCTAGTAGTCATCTGTGGCTACTGACTATTGTATTAAACTGCTCAGATAAAGAACATTTCCATCATTTTCAGGAGAAAATTCAATTGAACAGTGCTGGTATTGGGAATGGCTTCCTGCCTCTTATTGTTGTTGTTTTTTTAACCTGTCCAGAAATCACTGAGATTAAACTGAAACTACAAGCAGATAATCAAAATTTGAACATATGTCCCCAGCCCAAGAACTTGAGAACGTTAGAACAAATGGTTCAAAGACAAACCATGGTTCACCCTAGGTTAAGTCCTCCATCTTGACTGGTAGGCGCACAGACAAAAATAGAGTTCAGCTGAGTGACAGTTAAGAATTTAAAATCCAAGGCAGTGAAGAGAACAATGTGGATGTCTGTATTCATTCTGCTTTTTTTTTTTCTCCCACTCTCAAATTTTCACTTAATGGCTGAGTCACATAGGTTAAATGTGTGTGACAAGAGTGTTTTCTGTTGTGTGTGAACATGAAGGGCACATGCTGAAATGTAGAACATTAATGTTAATCAATGCATTTTTTCATAATAGGTATATTAATGGAAGTGCTTAAGAGACAGAAAATACAAGAGGTATATGGATCAGTTGTTAGTTTTATAGCCCTTTACCTGATCACTGTGTCCTTTTTATCAAAGTCCGTTATAAGTACAAGAGAAGTTACATGGATGTGGCATGTATGAGCCCATCATCTCAAAAACGGGCGTGGTTGGTTAGGAGAGATGGTTGTTAGTTGCCTCAGTTATTCATTAAGTAGTGCTTACATACAAAATTTCAGATACTCCACTAACTACTCTTCAGTAGAAAAATATTTTAAAAATTATGACTATTTTTAGAAAGGTATAATGAGTTACTCTTGATCTATTTCTTGTGGATCTATCTTTATTTTCTTAAAAAATGGAGTATTTTCATTTTTCCTGAATAAAAATGATTTCTGTAGTCTGCAGAAACTGTGAGCAGGCGCACCTCCTTTTGTTGCACTTCCCTGTATTACACCTCACAGATACTGCGTTTTTTACAAATCTAAGGTTTGTGGCAACCCTGTGTTGAGCAAGTCTATCGGCACCATTTTTCCAAAAGCATTTGCTTATTTTGTGTCCCTGTGTCACAGTTTGGTAATTCTCACAATACTTCAAACGTTTTTGTTACTACTGTATTTGTGTGGGGACCTGTGGTCAGTGATCTCTGATGTCACTATTGTAACTGGTTGGGGAAACCACAGACCACAGCCATATGAAAGGGCAAACTTAATCCATGAATGTTGTGTTTTAACTCCACCAGTTGCTCTTCCAGCTTTCTCCCTTTCCTTGGGCCACTCTATTCCTTGAGACACAACGATATGGAAATTGGGCCAGTTAATAATCCTACAGTGACCTCAAAATGTTTCAAGGAAGGGGAAACATTTTGGTCTGGATAGAAGGGGAAACATCTGGTCTGGATAGAAGATCAAATCAGCCATCTGGTCATCCAAGCACTCTGATGGAGATACACAATAAAATTCAGATTGATTTCATGCCTCCTAACACAACATTAAAATTACAGCTTCTAGGCCTTTATAAGATCTCTTAATTCAAGGAAATAAAATTCAGGGCTGTTAGACACCAGAGCCGGAGAAGGCGATGGCACCCCACTCCAGTACTCTTGCCTGGAAAATCCCATGGACGGAGGAGCCTGGTGGGCTGCAGTCCATGGGGTCGCTAGGAGTCAGACACGACTGAGCGACTTCACTTTCACTTTTACTTTCATGCATTGGAGAAGGAAATGGCAACCCACTCCAGTGTTCTTGCCTGGAGAATCCCAGGGACGGGGGAGCCTGGTGGGCTGCCGTCTATGGGGTCGCACAGAGTCGGACACGACTGACGCGACTTAGCAGCAGCAGCAGCAACACAACATTCATTCTGTAGCCCATGGATTAAGGAATAATTTTGACTTTCAAGTCTCATTGCTCAAGAAATACATTTCATAAAGCTATAGCTGTCATAGATAGTGATTCCTCTGATGGATCTGGGCAAAGTTAATTGAAAACCTTCTGGAGACTTCCTTGGCAATCCAGTAGTTAAGACTCTGTGCTTCCAGTGCAGAGGGCATGGGTTCGGTCACTGGTCGGGGAACTGAGATCACACACGCTGCACCTTGTGCCCACTCCACCGCCCCACAAAAAAGAAAACCTTCTAGAAAGGATCCACCATTGTAGATGCCATGAAGAATACTTGTGATTCATCAGAAGAGGCCAAATATCAACAATAACAGGAATTTGGAAGAAGTTGATTCCAGTCCTCATAGATGACTTTGAGAGGGGTTCAGGACTTCAGTGGAAGAAGTAACTGCAGATGTGGTTGAAATAGCAAGAGAGCTGGAAGTGGAGCCTGGAGTTGTGACTGATGCTGCAATCCCATGGTAAGACTCTAATGGATGAGAAGTTTCTTCTTACGGATGAGCAAAAGGAGTAGTTTCTTGAGAGGGAGTCTATCCTGGAAGGTGTTGAAATGGCGACAAAGGGTTTAGATTATAACATAGACTTAGATGGTAAAGCAGAGGCAAGGTTTGAGAGGACTGACTCCAGTTTTGAAAAAAGTCTTACTGTGGGTAAAAAGCTATCAAAAAACATTGCCTGCTACAGAGAAATCATTCATGAAAGAGAGCCAGTCAATGCAGACTTTATTGTGATCTTATTTTAAGAAATCTTCACAGCCACCCAAACCTTTAGCAGCCATCACCCTGATCAGTCAGCAACCACAAAGGTTGAGCAAGACACTTCACAGCAAAACGATTAGGACTCAGTGAAGGCTGAGCTGATGATTGTTGAAGTGAATGTGAAAGTCATTCAGTTGTGTCTGACTCTTTGCAACCCCATGGACCATACAGTTGTCTATGGAATTCTTCAGGCCGGAATACTGGAGTAGTAGCTGTTTCATAAGGGATCTTCCCAACCGAGGGATTGAACCCAGGTCTGCTGCATTGCAGGCAGATTCTTTACCAGCTGAGCTACCAGGAAGCCCAAGAATACTAGAGTGGGTAGCCTATCCCTTCTCCAGGGGATCTTCCCAACCCAGGAATCAAACTGGGGTTTCCTGCATTGTAGACAGATTCTTTACCAGCTGAGCTACCAGGGAAGCCCCTTTACCAATAAGGTATTTTTTAATTAAGTTGTGTACATTTTTTAGACATAATGCTACTGCATACTTGATAAACTTCAGTATAGTAAATTTATATACACTGGGAAACAAACAAAAAAAGTTGTATGACTTACTTTGTTGTGATATATGTTTCATTTTGTTGATCTAGTACCAAATCCCCAATATCTCCAAGATGTGTTTGTATACTCTGGCAAGCTCTCAGGTGACTAATAGTCAAAAGAATTGTGGAAAAGTTCCTATTATTACTTTTAATTCTAAATGTAACATTAAATAGGGAACTTTAAAGTTATTTCTGAAAAAAAGGTGCATGGCGCAAATATTGTTCCTCCATGAAAAATTATATAAAATAAGTAAGGACAAAGATCTTAAAATGTAGAAATAAATTTTGTTTAATACCTACACATTTCTTTATTTATACAGAGTTGCATATTGTTTAAATAACCAACATACTCTGTTTATGAAGATAAATATATAAATAAGGTACTTAAAAGCTCTAAGAAGTTGGACAAATTGTTAAATTTCCCTAAACCTTTTTTTTTCTCTTCTATTATAATGGATTTAATAACAGTATCTTTGTCATTGAATTTCTCTTCATATTAAATGAGGCCATGACTATCAGCCTTTTAACTTAGGGATAAACGTGCTCTGCTGCTGCTGCTAAGTCGCTTCAGTCGTGTCCAACTCTGTGCGACCCCAGAGATGGCAGCCCACCAGGCTCCCCAGTCCCTGGGATTCTCCAGGCAAGAATACTGGAATGGGTTGTCATTTCCTTCTCCAATGTGTGAAAGTGAAAAGTGAAAGTGAAGTCGCTCAGTTGTGTCCGACTCCTAACGACCCCATGGATTGCAGCCTACCAGGCTCCTCCGTCCATGGGATTTTCCAGGCAAGAGTACTGGAGTGGGTTGCCGTTGCCTTCTCCGATAAATGTGCTAAAGGAAGATTTACTATTATTTTCTTATTGTTTTTTAAAGGCTCAGAGGTAATAAATGTTCAGAGTTTCAAATCCATATCAGACTGTCAGCAAAGCCAATCTTCTTTCCTGACTCCATGGTTAGAAAACTGCCCTTCTAATCTTGTGCCAAGACACTATTCAACTCAGGGATCTGGGGTTTATATGCAGCTGTCTTACATGAGCATTATCTAGGAAAAATAAAATTAAATGAATATCTAACTGTGCAGGAAAGCCACTCACAAAATAGACCTGTTTAAATGTGTTTACAAAAATTCCTAAAACCCTTGTTCATCTTACTAGAGCTTCTCTTGAAACACAAGGATCTAAAGAATTTGGGGACTGATTTCTTATAGGGCGAGGAAGCAGCAAAACTTTGCCCATAAGGGAGAGGAAAGTGAAACAGTGAATCAGACCTTAGGGTACCCTTCTGTCCTCCTGCAAAGAGATTACTTGTCCTTCTATCCATTTTTCAAATTTAATGTTCTAAATTTCAAATTCTAAACCTCAGACCTCTCTCTGAAGACAGGTATTTTTTTCCTCATGGCAAAAAAATATCAAGAAAATGGGAATGATAGGGCATGAGGTTTTTCATTTTGTAGATGCTACTCTTCGCCCTTGGGATTGTGTCAACAGAACAAAAGAAAATACAGTTAGTGATTGAAGCAAGGCCCGAGAGCAGCTGGGCTTCTGCCAGATTGATCTGGATTCGAGATTTTCATTCTGAACTTGCTATTGAACTTTATGACCTACCAATTGGCTTTCATTGCATCAGCACAACTTGTTAAGGAAAAAGGAAGGTAGCAATTAAACCACTAATGTCAAACCTCTGTTGACATCTCCCTAAAAGATAACCTGCAGTTATAGAAATCTATGATGAAAATTAGCCTAATGGTTCATACATACTCTAACTATGTGAACAGAATAACAAAATCTCATCATCTCTGCTATTTCCAGATATGACAAGAGAGGTGAGAAGTATTAATCGGTTATCAGTTTTTTTCCTTAAAATAAGTAATGCATGGCTTTTTTCCCCAAATTAGACTGTTACCTAATTGTATATTGATAATTTGTCCTAAAGAAACATTCACTAACTTCATTTTAGTTATTATTGTACAGCTTCATATATTTACAAACGAATAGCTTCTAATTTGACCTATAATTTTCTGAGAGCACTATTTTATTATTAAAGTTATTTTACTATTACTATAAAAATGGATTTAGATGATGTGATTAATTTATATTAGGCAAGGCAGCATAAAATCTGGATTCATCCTCTTAATTTGTGAGATTTCTCTGTAAATGATTATCTCTCTAATAGTAAAAAGTGGAGGAACCAAGACGTAGCAAGTTTGGCATGAAATATATTGTCTTGATATGTTAAGACAAAATGTTCAAATGTCTCTTTTCTTACATGTACATTAAATGCTGTCACTGTCCAATGCAATTTCAAACTTCCAAATCTTGAAGGAAGGGCTGTGAATTTAGAGAAAGACTGCATGAAGCAAAGAGAATGTATATTTTGTCAATTATGGGGTGGTATGTGAAATAGAGTTCATCTGAAATGTTATTAGATCATAAAAACAGCTTGAGGTTTGGGTGCATGCATCCTGTTCTTCGGTATGGGTCAGAGACTGAATTTGCAGTGGAATTTTTCAGAGCTGAATGCAACAAAAATAACTGCTTCCCTCAGGGAAAATGAGAGAGAAGATTTTCCAAGACTGACCTCTAAAGAATTGGACATTAGATGTGGAAATTGTCATGGTGGAACTCAGTTATGCTTCTGAAATTTCTCTCCATTCTCAAATAAATATCCTTGTGTACTGGGATATGTGTATGTGAAAAACAAGATGCAACACACTGTGTTGCTGTAGAATCATGGAAAGCATGTGTGCTTTTTGAAATTTGAGATAAATCAAAAGTTAGATGAACTGTTAGAAGGATTTTTTTACATTAAGTGAATTAAACAATGTTTGTCTTCCTCTGAAAATGGATAGCAGGATGATAATTTTTTTAATTGATAAAAGTCATCTGTGCTGGATGGCTTTAATAGTAGAATTAGATCATTCACCTAAATAGTCTCTTATAGTTGCAGGAACTGAAAAACACAGTTGGTGGCATGTCACAGCCCTTTAAGCTTGAGCACTTGGAGTTCTATCTCAGAAAGTTAGCCTCATAAGCTTCTCTACTGAGAAAAGTAAAACTTGGAATTTCCACAAAGTAGTTCAGAAAATCAAAAGAGACAGGATGGGTTTACCAGGATGCGCATGACTCATATCCTTCCAATAATATCATTTTATTTCAGGCTCCACAAAAGCTCTGAGTACAAACAGTTACCTACTGAGAAGATTTTAAAATGTCTCTGCAACCAGGATCATTGAGAGATGCAGAGGCTGGGATGAGATAAGGATGTCCACAATTTGGCCTGCCCAGTGGGCCTCCTTTATTGTAGCCTACATTTTCTGCTTTTGAAGAACAGAACTAAAGTGATGTTCAAGGGGCTCTAGGAAAGAATGGTGCTTCTTGGAAAGGTGAGCGGTCTGTCAGCAGTCCCCTGTCAGGGGTGACCTGTGTCAAGCATGCCTCTTCATCTCAGAGGCATCATGCATCTTTGGAAATCTTCAGATCAAACTCACAAGAAAAAGAGGTGTTAAATGTATCACAGGGAGCCAGCCAAAGAACTTTAGCAAAGAAAAACAAAACCTTGAACAGAAAGTGTTTAGGATTCAACATTACGCCCTTAATATGCAAAGATTAAGCAGACCAAACCATGGCCTCATTCTGCCTTTATTATACTATACATATTTTCTCCTGTCTCTGTCTCTGCTGCTGCTGCTGCTGCTGCTGCTGCTAAGTCGCTTATTTTCTCCCATCTCTGTCTCTGCTGCTGCTGCTGCTAAGTCGCTTCAGTCGTGTCCGACTCTGTGCAACCCCATAGATGGCAGCCCACCAGGCTCCCCCATCCCTGGGATTCTCCAGGCAAGAACACTGGAGTGGGTTGCCATTTCCTTCTCCAATGCATGAAAGTGAAAAGTGAAAGTGAAGTCGCTCAGTCGTGTCCGACTCTTCACAACCCCATGGTCTGCAGCCCACCAGGCTCCTCCGCCCATGAGATTTTCCAGGCAAGAGTACTGGAGTGGATTGCCACTGGGATGAGCATTAAGACAAACAGTAACTTGCAGATTATAAAGCCAGCAGCTAGACAGAAGCTGTGAGATAGGAAGTTTGCCTAGTGGAATGGATGTTAATAATTTAAACAAGCCATAAGGGGAACTTCTCAGGTATCCAGGTATGTAGGTTAAATGAAGGCTTGTACTCTCAGGCAAGACATTGATCAGAATGTAACAAAGAATTTGTTCCAGTATAAAGCCTTAGCTCCCCAGTTGTCAATAGCAACTACTAGCATATGATAGAAGCATCCTGTTTCAGTTTTACATCTTAAGATCTTGACAAGGTAGTTTAAAGCTAATTATTTCTATCACAAAAGAGCACAGGAGGCAGTGGCATGCTCACTGAAGTTTGGCATTTTATATTTTCTAGCAAAATACATGCTATGGCCTGAAGTGGTGCTACAAATTACAGCCTGTTTCTCAGCAAGACTTTTTTTTTTTTTTTTTTACTGAGACCCAGTATCTTGTTTCTAAATAGTTAGAAAACTTTAAATCAAAGTGAGAAGATTCCCCATTTGTTACTAAAAAGACTGAAGAGCATTAGTGAATGAATTTGAGATGCCTCATTTTTAAACAATATTACACTACACAATAAGAAATGACTTGTCTTTACTATATTAATCTGTCAGCAACCAGTTAATACAACGGCAGAAAATTAGAATCCGAGCAAAGAAGCCATCTCTGATGCAAGCCAATCAGGCAGATTTTTCGTGCAGATGTCAATCCAGGTATTAAATTCATTAGAGATGGGTATGCTGCTGCTGCTGCTAAGTTGCTTCAGTCATGTCCGACTCTGTGCGACCCCATAGACAGCAGCCCACCAGGCTCCTCCGTCCCTGGGATTCTCCAGGCAAGAACACTGGAGTGGGTTGCCATTTCCTTCTCCAATATTCTTGAATTTCCCACAGAGCTTAGCCTAGAATTGAGCATTATATAAAGTGCTAGTAGAAGTCATCTGATTAATTAAATGAAGTAGGACTTATGCTGTCACGTATAGACCATTCTTTAGTACCACAGAGGATGACCACTGACCTGTCCTGGGGCTTTGTCATCAATTGTTGCGGGGCTGTTTTTGGACACACCCTCACCCTCACTTGTACTCTTTCTCTAAACCCCGAAGTCAGCCAGCCTGACTCCTCCACTGGAATGGGGCAAACTGAACCTCACCTCGGGGCCTTTGCACCTGCCTTTCCCTATGCCAGACTCCACAGTGATCACCCAGCTGCCTGAATAACTGGCTTTCTCTCATCTTCTGATCCCTGCTTAGATGTCATCTCTTCAGAGAGCTCTTTTCTGATCCTATGCTATCTTTATTGTTATTATTATTATTATGCTTTCTTTTCCTTAATAACATTGACTGTCTTCACTATTTGATGCAGTAGTGTTTGTCTCCCTATTACCACTAACCACCTCCAACACAGAAATGCAAACTCTCAAGGGCAGGGATTCTGGCTTATTCATTACTATAGCTTCTGCTCCTCATAGACATAATAGGTGCTCAAAAAAGAATTTTGACTAATAAATTAATGATGAGAACATTTTCCATATTCCATTTCTGATTTCCTTTCCAGAACAATGGAGTAGGTGCCATGTTCTCTTCCATTTTCTTTCTAGTAGTTTACCTTGTTAAGGGGAATGTCTTGCAGTTGCTAGAGGTAGGTAGTCCATCAAGGGCACAGAGGGAGATGGCACTGACAAGTAATTTGACAGAGAAACACCAGCACTTATTGCTGAGGGAAAGTCATTGAGGTGGGGCATGGACAACCAAAGGAAATGAGAGTTGATAGGAGGGGATTTGATAAGCCTCAGTCATTTGAGAACTCTCAATATGTTCACTGGAGGAGGAAAACGCAACCCACTCCAGCATTCTTGCCTGGAGAATCCCCATGGACAGAGGAGCCTGGTGGGCTACAATCCATGGGGTCGCAAAGAGTCGGACACAACTGAGCAACTAAGCACAGCACAGCACAATATGTTCAAAAATACAGTTTTCAAGCTGAGAAATGCTACCATATCTCTGCTTTCAAGGGCTTACTTCTGGATATAGGAGTAAGATAGGTCAGATGAAAAACCACAGATTCAATGATATGAAAGTGAAGACAGAATTCCAGGAAAAAGAGAGAGCTTGAGCAAATATAGAAGGGCAGGAGAGGAATATGTTTCACTGAGGAATGGAGAAATACTTCAGAGTTGTCGGGGACTCACTCAAAGCAGAAAATTGGGATAATAGAATGGAAATATTAGTTTATGCCAGACTGTGGTGAGATTTGAATTCAAGGCTTTGGTTTCTGTAGTTTGAGGTACTTGTTTTCTGTAGAAACATGCTAGGTTTAAAGTGACTTTTAAGGACAATCAGTATAACATCAGCGCTCAGCCTAAGGCAACTTACATATAGAACTGAGTGGTCAGGAAGTCTGGGGAAATTTTTGCGCATATTTTATGTCTAAAGATAGTTCTGTGTGACTGCCTGGTGTATGTCTTCTATTAGCTGATCTGCCTCTCAGCTTTAGCTCTGTGTTAACTTATTATATTTATGGTTCTGGTTCGCTGTGGTCAAACCAGCAATTCTCTGAGAAACAAGCACATCATGTTTCAAACCTTCATATGCACTTAGATAAGTAATTTAGTTATATTGATTAGAGGTTGTGAAATTTCCTGAGTGCTTGTGTGTTTTGAACACAAAATCTAGACCAGAGCAACATATAGCCAATGCTACAAACAAAATTGGATTAGCCAGACTAAAATGACAGCTTCAATTGAAAAGTGGGTCATCATGAAATTTCTTGCTTGAGCTTGGTGTCTCAAAGTCCAGGTACTTCCTTCCATATGTACTAAAATGTTTCTGACAATGCCAGTTCTAGAGAAGAACAATTTTTTTTTTTTTAAATTTTCATGGTTTGTCTTTCTCTGGAAAAATAATCAGCTCAGTGGTAATACATGTTCCATATTAAATGATTTATTGTCGTTTTAACTTTAGGCTCTAGTTAGAATTCATGAGGTCACAAACTGGTATTTTGGGAGGAAATTATGTCAATTATCATGTTACACTTTGAACAATTAACATCTGTAACATTTCAGAACCACACACTTGAATTGTACAAATTTTTAAAGTTGGATATCACTAAATAATATATTATCTTATAAATTATACATTTTATTTTATAGCTGACAAGTTAAATGTGGTATCTCTCATTATCATTCATTTAAAGTCAAACATCTCAGTCCAAATACACTCCTTGAGAATGTAGGTCAGAAATAATTCATTATGTAAGAAGTTTGCAACTTAAGAGTATATATGAGAGAAAGAGGGAAGAGGAGCTCAAATTGGAGAAGCACAAAGAATGTAGCCATATAGTGACTCTAAAGAATTTGATTACTTACTTCGAAAATTGATGATCACAAACTAATAAGCTGGCCACACATATCATTTGTAGTTTTCTTGAACTGCCCGTTTCATTAAAGGAAAAATTTGGGGAAAAAATCTTCATGAGAATTGTGCATCTTGCATGGCTGACTAGTTTGTCACTTTTTAACTTGCAGTACTCATTTGGTGAGCCACAAAAATCCACCGAATCATTCTGTTTAGGGGTTCAAATATGCTAATGCCCACAGGATTTCATCCTGGAAATAATCAACATAGTTCAGCGGTTTTGAAGATAAATTGAAACTTGCTAATTATATCATCTTGTGAAAACTCAGATTAAAAAGAGACAGCCATATGCAAATTAGATACATGCAGACCAACTGAATTATATTGTTTCATGTGCTTTCTAAATAATAGACAAGGTGACTATTCAGAATGATTCTTTTGAATCTCTGACAAGCATGATTTATGGTGTTCCTAAGATGTATTCTTTGCTTAACAGGCAAAAGAAAGGCTTTCCTTTCTCACTGATCTAATATTGCATGAATTTATATTATAATGTAGCTCCACTTAGAAAGTGAAGGAGGAGGGGAAAATGGATGAAAATTATATCTTACCAAAATGTACAACAGGTTTGAAATTGAAAATTACTATTTTAGCGTGCAAAGTGGAAAACCACAATTAATTGCTTTTCTTATAACAGACACCAAAATGAACTTTGTAGAAGTGTGACATCTTACAACCTCACTGTAAAAGCCCTTTGACATTATGAAACCTGAGTGACAGAGGTGGGGGGCAGACTTTTCTGCATTTGATATAAATCAGACAGTCTCTTTCCCCATCTAGCAACAACAGGACAGTTGTAAGATAACTGAAGAATGTATTAGGCTAGAGGGCTAGAACAGTGCTGGAAAAAACCCCACCTCATCTGTTCTGGCTAGGGTGACCAGTCACAGCTGTTTGCTTGGAGTATTCCAAATGTATTCCTGTTGTATTAGTGCTAACTATGAATTCTACTACCTTTTGCCATCATAAGAGTTCCTTTTTAGATGATATAATATGATAACACTGGTGATTCACCATAGCGAAATAGGGACCAGCATTTCATGGCTGAGCTTCCTTAGTACTCCCTTGCTGTGATTCACCCACAGCATGCACAAGGAAATTATGGGTGACCAGCAAGGTATGTGAGTTGCACAGAGTTTTCTTTATTCCATGATGTTAAATCACCAGATCCTTAGGGTACTCTTTAGCGAGATACTTTAAATGGTCAGCTTAATACTGAAAACAAATGAAGTGAGGTATCATGGGGATGGGTGGCTCGTCTACATCGATTTTCCATCCAGCAAGATCCTACAAAATCAAAAATAACTTTTGCTTGCAACAGAAACTACTCATGATTTTTGTTTTTGTCTTTGTTTTACTTTTCGTGGATACCTTCTATACTTCTACTCCTTTCAGTGTATTCTTTATCTGTTTCTGTCCCCTCTTCTAGTTCTGTTATTTTTGTAGAAGGATGAGAATTCTTTGTGTTGTCTGATCATTTTTATTCCTTCCCCAAATCCCCTTTATCTCTGCTCTCTTGCTTTCTGTAATATAAATTTCCATTACACATGTAAGTCTGGCCTGGTCACTTGTTCTGTTTCACTAGTGAGTTCAGATTTATTTGGTAGGATGTAAGAGTGTTATCTGGGATATAAGGAAGAGCTATTTCTATGTTATTTGTTCCAAATAAACTTGAGGCTTCAAAAAGTGCATTATATTAACTATGAAATTTACAAAGCAATCTCATAAGAGCATATATTAAGAAGAGATACACATATATGCTCTCTGTCGGTTTTCTGACTGAGCATTATTTTCTTAACTTTAGTATTTTAAAGGAATAAAATTTAAGTATTTCCCAACTTATATGAACTATTGCATCCATGCAAAGTTCTTTTTAATGTATCCTTCCTTCCTCCCTCCCTCCCTCTTTTCCTTTCTCCTCTCTTTCTTTCCTTATTTTCACTGAAAGCACATGGAAAAGTAAAGAAAATTGGACAAAAATGGAATTGAGTACCCAGAATACCAGCAGGATATTACAAGTCAATAAAAGTTACTTGGATAGCAGTGGCACTTCTAATGTTAGCTTTGTTCTTGATAGTAGGATGATTTTATACTTCTGATATCAAGATTGGAAGTAATTTCTTGATCAAATGGGACATCAAATATCTAGGCCTGATTCAGAGATCATTGGTTTCATTAATTTGATGACAGCCTTGCAAATCATGATCCCTTGTTAACTGTATATTTTATCTTTACTTATATTTATACTTGACTTGGAAATTTTCAAAGGAGAATCAAAAGACTTTTGCAACAAAATGATAAAAATATGATTATAATTACAAAAATTAAAATACTAAAATATTTGTAAAACACTAAATAATAGACAAGGTATTTAGTAAAATACTAAAATATTTAATTATGATATAAACTATTCATGTCTTTGTGCATGTTCATAGATGTATTCACAGTAGGTTAATGGATTTGCTGCATATATTGTAACTCCTTTGTGATTATAATATCCTAGATATTAATATGTATAGTATATGTAATAATATATAATATATATATATATATATATATGTCTTTGCATTTGAGAATAATTTCTCTATCACATTGTAAAAGTTGATAATGGAGTAAAAATGGTATTGATTGTCCTTAACCAATTGAATGAGTTTGTTCTATAGGGTGAATTTAAGGGAGTTTGCCCATACAAAGACATAACTTCCTTAAAATTCACTTTTTAGTAACAGTTATAAAGTCAAAGAGAAAAGAAATAAATGATGACCAACTTAATCAAAATGCACTGGGGTTTCTAGGAAGGCCCTAATCAAAGCATCAGCTGTTTGCCAGCTACCTCCAATTGCAAAGAACACTCCCTTTCTCTGGCATCTTATTCATGTCAATCAACGACTGTCTTAGTTTGGAGGGTCGATGATGAATCAATATGTGATACCATTGTGTGAGTGTATGCTCAGTCACTCTCTTGCGTCCAGACTCTTTGAAACCCCGTGAACTGTATCCCGCCAGGCTTCTCTGTCCATGGCATTTTCCAGGCAAGAATACTTGGGTGAGTTACCATTTCCTTCTCCAGGGGATATCATTACACATAAAATAAAAACATCAGTGTATTTAAAAAGGCAGCAGCGGGGGAGACAATGTGTTGAGGAATGAGTGTGAGCCAAATTCATTCTGGGTGATGCTTCATGGACAGGTATAGTTTAAAATTGCCCATTCAAGGCTCAGTGGTGATTACTGTTTGCTATAAGAAGAGGTTTGCTTTCAGTGGTCCAAAACAGAGACCCTCTCCTTCCTTCACATTCCATCAGCTACTAGTTTCTCCCCTAAATAACTAGAATACAAGAGGAAAAATCCATTTTTCCCCTTCTCCAGACTTTATGGTGCTTCAGGTCATCATCAAGGTGACCTCTGAAGTAGACTCCTAGAACCAGTAATCTTTGGAAAATGTCACTTCATTTTCCTGCTCACTACTGCCCAGTACCCAGCCCCCAACCTGGTCTTCAGGATGGTCATCCTCTACTTGACCCACAAGGCCATCATCCAGCCTTTTTACCTCAGCAGCCCCACCTGTGCCTCATCCCCTTTTCATACTTCACACTCCTCTTTACACCTCTGAGCTTCTCATAGTTTCTTAGTTAAGCACTCTTTGGACTTTGCACATGTTATTTCCTCAATATGCTTCTTTATTTCTTTAATCTTTGCTCACTTTCCAGGCCTCCATTCAGATGCTGTGGTCTCAAGAAAGCCTTACCTGCCTATTCCCTGCTATGCAAGTTATCTGCCCCTCCCATATCTTTCCAAAGTATTTTTACACTTATATAGATTATGATTGCTAGGTTGAGTTTTGAGTTATCAGCCTCTGTGTAAGCATGGAGTTTGTCTTCTGAACTAAGTATTATTCGACTACCAAGCAGAATGGTAGTCCTTAGGACCAAGCAGAATACAAGGGTTTTAGACATTGCCAAAAATCATAGGGACTTCCCTGGCAGTCCAGGGTTAAGACTTCACCTCCCAATGCAGGGAATGTAGGTTCAACCCCTGGTTGCAGATCTAAGATCCCACATGCCTCATGGCCAAAAAAACCAAACATTAAACAGAAGCAATATTATAAGGAATTCAATATAAAGACTAAAAAATAATCATGGGTGGCTACTTTTTCTAGACCAGGGTAATTTTGCCATCTGTTAATATTAAAAGAGAAGCAGAAGTTTTAGTTCAGTGATAAACACAGGGACAAGTCAAAAAGGTTTTCTAAACTGCCCTTTATATCCTCTAGTCATAGAGGATAGAATATTTTACACTGTTCAGATATTTTCACATCTAGTTCTCCATTCAGTTTCTAAATCTCTTTTGTTTCAAATGTCCAAACAGATTTGGAGCACTTGGCCTTTATTTATTTATGTAAGTTCTTCTTTTTGGAGGTGGGGAGGCAGGCAAATGCAGAGGAAACAGCCCACAACTGGGCTTCTGCTTGTAAGGAGGAATGGTTCTGTCTCTTGCTGTAACATTACTAGAGGCAGAGTTGAAATTCAATCATAATATCTTTCCTTTTTTAAGATGAGCTCAATGGGCAGATCCCTCTGTGAATTCTAGAGGTAACAGTAAAAGGCAAGCTGTCACATTTCTTTTTTGGATTAAGAGTATGAAATGAAACTGTGTATATATCATAGATTCATTTCATTATAAAAGTGCCAAATACAGCTTTCTGAGAAAGGTGCACACATATCTTACGAATGAAAAGTTATAATGTTTATTTCCATCTTTCTCCTAAAAGAGGAGGGAAATAAAAATCATTAACTCTAAAATGAATGAAAGAGGACATGAAGCTAAAAAGGTATATTTGGGGAGGTCACCTCGGAGAAATAGAAGGAACTCAATTTATCTAAAGAGGTTTAGAGGCCAACCTTCTCATCAGTGCTCCCTAGCCTTCTTCTTCCACCTGTTTTTCCCACCCTTCCCCTCCACTGTCTTCCTCTGTCTCCTTCCCTGTTACAGTGCATTTTCTCAATGAGGTCTGCTCCAGTGACTCTGTTAAAACTTAGAGTCACTTCCACAACTTTCAAATCTCCCTCTCTCTTTGCTGCTTTATTTTGTCCCACAGAATAGAAGGCCACCTGTTTTACTACAAAGCTTATTTATTCTCTTTCTTGCTTATTTCCCTACCTTAGAGTGTGAGCTTATTGAGGACAGGCAGTGTAGCCCATATTGCTTACTATGGGATCCCTACTGCCCAGGACATGGCTGCCATGGAGTAGTCACTGAACAGATTCCTGTTGAATGAATAAATCAACCTTACTCGTGGCTAGCCTACAGCTTTCTGATTTATATGTGTCCCATCTGAAGCCTTTCAATTCTCTATCTATCTGTTATTCTTTTATTCTTATCTCAGAAACAAATATTTCAGCCCATATTTCTGTATAACTCCTTCCATTGTTTTTCAGTTTCTCAGTCTTCCAATTTCCCTAGTATGTACAAGAAATAAAAGGAGGCAAAGATATACACAGATAGTTTCAGAGATAGAGATTAATAAATAAAGATAACTTCAATCTTCAGGTTAAAGTTTTTACATTACCTACATCTCTGAATGTACTATTCTCATGCCATTTTTGGATTTTGAAGTCCTTAAAGTAATTTAATGCATACACTTGTGCATGCTTGTACACACTCTACAGACACACAGACACAGGGTCACACAATAGGCTCTGCTTTCCCCAAAATCCTGAGCTCAGGGAAATCAGAAGCAATTTTCGGGATTAAATAAACTGATGATAAACTACCTAAGGAAAATTATGTAAAACATGTCTATATTCTTTGTATTGAATAGATTTGGTTATTTCTAATCAATAGCATTTATTTCTAATCAATAGCATTCACATTGAATAGATTTATTATTTCTAATCAATTAGCATTCATTCTAAGATTTACTTTTCATACTATTGGATAACTACTAATACTCACTCATAAAAGTAGGAATAGAGAATTTGAAAGTCATTCACAGTGACAAAACTAATAAACTACAAATTTTGTCTATTTTGCTTTATGTTATTACATAATTGGACACTTCACAGTGTGAGGAACTATGTCATGAGATCCTCTTGAATTAATGCAAAATGTACAGTAACTATAAGTGATAAAATATTGGCCCTGGAGTCAATATTTATAATGATTTATGATGTTACTTAGTAAATTACAGTTAGACCTTTATGTTTTACACACAGTAGCTTATTTCATGTTCAAATTTTTAAAATCTGGTGATTCAAACAGATGTAAATAGCAGATGAGACATGTTCCTCTGGCTTATAGCCACATGCTTCGAGTGAGGCTCTAGCTTAGTATGCTATGGACCTGAGAATTCAATTCACATCATTATCCAAGCTTCATCGGACAGCCACAGAACCTCTGCAGTGTGCTCTAGACATGTTGGAACAAATGAGATCTTCATCACAGCTTCCAGTAGTCACATTATGAAACAGCTTGTTTCAACCAATCCGCAGTGTACCTTGTCAAACAAGTGAGGTGAAAATACAGTGATTAAATTCCATGTAAGCCATAGAAAGAGATAGCTTCTACTGTAACCTCTGGGTTCTGATTGCTAAAGTTCAAAGAACAAAGAAATGAGTTCTGTGAATGGGAAAATGGATTAATCTGTGGAGTTAAAAATAATTCTAACTCTAATTGATTTAATGTGAACCTTCTTGGTATTCTGATTTTATACAAAGACCTCCAGTTAATATAATTGTCTCCTTTTTCCTTTTTAAGAAGTAAGAAGATTCATTGCATACTCTGTTTCTAGGAATCTGTCCCTTTCTCTCATTCTGTGTGTTGTATCATTGTCTTTTACTTGGAAAACCATATTTAATGCATTTGCAATACTTCTAGTTATAGAGTGGCAAGGGAGTGATGGGAAAGGTTAACGGTATCTGTGAGATTTAATAACATCTTTGTAAATCATTTCTGGAATATTTAGGAAAGGTTTCCAAATTTAATAGCTTTGAACTTTGCTGAAGTCCAGCATTGGCTATCTTCACAATTTTTACAGTATATTGATATACTTGGCATTATTACATTCACATTATATGTGAATTTTATGTATATTATATATGTACTTTAAAAATAATATTTATAGAAATGCAAAGCACAATTATTGATTTATTCATTCATTTTGCTGAGTACATACTATGCTGGCTTTTGTGAGAGAGAATGAGTGTGTGAATAGTCTCTGCCTCCAGACATTAACCTAGGAATATACAATGTAGGACAAGCATTTGTTGATATATGGAGTTGGCCAATAAGTTTGTTTGAGCTTTTCTGTAAGATGTTATTGGAAAAATCAGGATGAGCATTTTGGCTAACACTCTATATATACATGCATCACACATGTGCAGTTATCCTGCAGAGTTCTGAGAACCAATAGTTACAAAATGGGCTCAGAATAGATGGAAGGTACCACAAGTATCACATGCATGTTTTAGAGAATAAGAATAGGAATTCAGGAGTGGAGGGACACACATAGGCCAGACAGCAGGGAAAGCTTTAGGGAGGGAGTGAATTTCAGCCAGACCTTTAAGTCCTATTGACTGTTGTCAGGAAAGAAAGTAATCTAGAGAGATCTCCTAGTTTTTTGTTTTATTTATTTATTTATTTTTTTGCCTTTGTTCTATTGTCAGTGTCTAGCAGAGGTCTTAAAAATTACTTGTTAAATCAGAGAATAGGATTGTGGAGTTTCTGTATCCTTACCTTAATGCAGGGGATCAGAGAGGGATGGAGAAGAGAAGTATCAGGTCAGGGACTGAAGGGAAGGGCATAGAACAGAGAACAGCATGGCGAGAGTAAAAGGGTCATGTAGGAATGTCAAGATGAGGTTGAGTGGGCATTTCAAGTCAGATGGGAGGGAGGCTTGCAGTCTCTGTCCTGTTGCTAATGAAAAGCAATGCATTTTTTTTAATTACCTGAAGAATAGCATGTTAAAACCTTGAAAAAAAGATCTGTCCACTTATAAATAATTGCCTAATCATAATCTGTCAGATAACATATAATTTCATCTCATAGGAAATTTAATCATTTGCATATGTTGACAAAGTACTCTACATTCTCTCTCTTGAGACTATTAGTATGAGCTTAAATTGTGTCATTTGGGAAGGTAAAATCCGGAAAACCAAATAAGTTGGAGATAGTGGAGGTGAAATCAAAAAGGATGCTTCTTATTCCAAGTCTTTAACACCTGTGTAATTGTCTATTATTTAGAAGATTTAAACTGGTCCAGATGATGCTGTCCCAATGAAAGAAAAGAATGCTTATGTATATTTCTTTAGTTTTATAATTTTGGGAATGGAAAACCTAGTTATGGGCTTCCCCAGTGGCTCAGCAGTAAAGAATCAGCCTGCCAATGCAGGAGATCCTGCAGGAGCTGTGGATTCGATCCCTGGGCTGGAAGATCCCCTGGAGAAGGAAATGGCTACACACTCCAGTATTCTTGCCTGGAGAATCCTATGGATAGAGGAGCCTGGTGGGCTGCAGTCCATGGAGTCCCAAGTAGTTGAACAGGACTGAGCAACTAAACAGCAGCAGCAAGGCTAGTTATAACCAAGGAATGCAAAGGGCCAGTTCCTTTTGTACTAAAACACTGCCTGAGAGCACTGCTGGATAAGCAGGCTTTGTTTGCAGGAGAATCTTAACCCAAGACCATCAGGAGCCAAACAGAAGCAAAGGCGCTTTTTTTGTTACTACTGGCTTAGGAAGTCACATGAGTAAAGAAGGGTGAGCGGGTTTGGTCAGAACATCTATGAGGACTTGAAACACTAAGACTGGTGAGAATGGTTGTTGGTTTGTTGCTTTTCTCCCAAGGTGGATGAGCTTCATAAACTAATAAGTGTTTTCCATCTGTGAGATCAAAAGACAGATTTTTACAACATTTGGCAGGGGGGGTTAAGCATTTGGAGTCTACATGGAGATCATATAGGAGAAAAATCAGGGGAAAGCTGCTTTTTTGGCTTTGGTTGGCACCAGACTCAAGCAGGTCCATAAAAACCCTCCAAAAGATAAACCAGAATGCCACTTCAAAAATCCCACTTGTCAAAATTGTCTTTTCTCTTCTCAATTCTTGTATTAGCAGTTTCTATTTAGTCTCCTCATTCTATTCATATTGTTTTAGAAGATACAATCAGATTAAGAATATATACATATAGAGAGAAATAGAGACAAGTGGGGGAGGGGGTGAGACAGTTGACTTGAAGTGGCATAAAGCGTACCCACCCGTTACCTCTGGCTATCGGAAGGGAAGAGGCAAATAAAGTACAATATGAACGGTAGATTATTTTCCAATATATTTGTATGTCTACATGCACATACACACAAAATCTATGTTAGTCCAAAATGTTTGGGGGCCTTAGACTTTGGGGTCTGTTGAAGAATACTTTTTTCATGGCTATCACATACTCTCTAATCTCATTCACCAACAAACACTTAAAGAGCATCAACTAAGCAAGAAGAAGTAGCGCAGTGATGGAAGCCAGCTCAGAGCCAGTTGGTTCCGCAGAGCCCTGGCTGCCTTTGGAGGCTGTGCAACCTTGTGCAAACGTTGGCCTCTTCAGCTGCCTTTGCATCACTGGTGAAATGAAGATGGAAGCAATGCCTAAAGTTGTAGTGAGGACTAAATGAAATAATACATTTTGTACACATGGTAAATGCTCCATAAATATTCTTTATTACTGTGATTATGTGCCAAGCACAACCTCAACCAGATTCTCATTACTGCTTGGAAATTCTTGTGCTCATCTGTTGTGGACTCTAATTTATATTCCTTACAGTGGGACTTAGAACTGTTTCCCCTTATTCTGGCCAGACTTTCTCACTCTAGATAGTGTGATCTTGGAGGGCTGGGATTATAACTAATTTATTCTTATATTTGCCAGATGGACATATAGATGGTACACAATGAAAACACTTACTGAATGAACATGTAAAGTACAGCGCATATTTATTGAGTCTACTGTCTTTAGTTAGCACATAATCTAATTGGATGGGAAAGACAAGTATAAAAAGAATGAGAAGGCAATGCATGTAAGAATACAAGCCACAGTATTTAAGAGAGGGATGATAGTAGTGAGGCCGAACAAAGTGAGTTGAGACAGAATTTTATTTGCATTATAAAGTTTGGATAGTTTTCATATACAGAAGGGATAATGGTAGCATTTCTTGTGAGAAGTCATTATACATTTCTGAGCAGAAAAGTGGAAGGTTGATGACAAAAATGTTAAAGATAACTTGCAGCAAAGAAAGAAAATGTTACACATGTTTTTTAAAGTAAATCTTTTTATAGACATGAGGAAGAGTATAGAAACAATATAGGTTTTCCCATCATTTGTCAGGTTAGAAGAGAGACCATAGGAATTTCATAATTAAAAATTTTCATAATTTTAAAAAAATTTAGTAATTTTCAAAAGATGCGTAAAGAGTAACATCCATAGGCTTATCTAGTGTCTACAGGAAATAGCCTCCGTTACCATTCTATGTGATCCAGAGGTGATGGATAAAGCTGTAAGTACTGGAGTCAGTCTTCCAAGTTCTCAAGATCGTGAGTTGAGGTCTTCCTACTTCCCAGAATGATCAATCAATGCACAAATTGAACTTCATAAATTCATTGTGGAAAAGGAATACTACGTAGGTTAAAATTGCATTTGAGGATTGGATTTACAACCTGGTTTGTAGACTATCTCCCAAACAGATTATTTCTTTTAGCTAATGGTTTCAGAGGTACATGGAGCAGAATTAGTCATCAGATAAAAACCAGAGAAAAAATATTGTGCACTCACTGTCTTTGTATTAAATGGAAATGCTGAACTCACAGTTATGAATTATGCACATGGACATCCCTAATACCTGGTATGTCATGAGTTTATGATGAATATAATTTTCCTTTCCTGCCTTTTCACTCAGATCCTACTGACATCTGGCTAGACGTGGCCATGAGGGGTCCTCTTGACTGCAGAGTCAAACAGTAAAATTTATGCTAAGATAGGATTTCTTATTGAAAAATGGAGGTCATTAAAGCAAAGTAGAATTTGGGTGCTGTCAACAAAATACTCAAGAGATAAGGAACCACATTTTGGAAAAGACAATTAAAACCATTTGATTTAACATTTCCTTTGCTTTTTTCACAAAAGATCCATACAGACTTTAAAAGTATATATATATTTTTTCCTAAAGGGTTAACCTGTTCTTCTTTGTTTCTTCTGTTATTTAGTAGATCAAATTTATGACTGTGTCTTCTCCCAAAAGTTCCATCATGTTTTATGGTGGTTTTCCCATCATCTCTCCCCCAATAGATGTGAAACCATTATTTAAAGACTTACTGCTAGAGGTATCAAGAGTTTATAGAAAGCAGAAAACAGGGGGAAAACATGATGTGTAATAAAAATCAGGGACTGAAAAGGTATCAGAGGAGGAGGACTAACATGAAAAATTATAGGCTCTGGAGCAAGACCCCAGAACTCACATCTGATTCCACTGCACACCAGCTGCATAGTCGTGGGCAGGTGATTTTACCAATCTGTGCCTCAGTTTCCTTGTCTGTGAAATGGGGATAATTATGTTACCTGCCGTGAAGGATTTCGGGAGGATTAAATCAATGTAAACATCTAGAGCACCTTGAACAATAACTGACAATTAGGAAGTATTTATTAAGTTAGCTATTATCATTATTCCTATAATCACTATTTATAGTTAGAGTACAGTATTTCTGTCATACAAATATGATTGATTCCTTGGGGAATTTAACCACTAAGTTCGAGTCACGTGAGGCAGGAGTCAACATGAGTGAACACGAGGTCTTCTGGTTCCCAGTTCTGTTTGCTTCCTGCTGTACCATGGGATAGAAGAAAAAGTAAGAGAGGTTTGAAAGAAAGAAAGCAGATAGGGAATAGAAAATATGCTCTGGTGAAAACTAAGTTTGTTTAAATCCCCAAAGTGGGTTCTGAACAACATGTGGATTACTTTTACATCCTGGAAAAGCATTTTTATTTATTTTCTTTGCAGTCTTTTCTACATGCTAAGCAAATCCCAGTGTCATTGGAAGTCTGCGTTGTCTTTAAGGCATTTTAGGTTCATTTCCAATTTTTAGAGTTTGTCCGTGTATAAGTCAAATCCAGCCTTTGAGCTGAAGGGACACCATTGCTTGCCATAGCACTGTCTTTTCTATGTTGTCCCCAACTCCCTTTTATAAAAAGTCTTTGCTTCCTGTATTCAGCAGGCATGTGCATTGAGCCTACATCTCCACTGAACATTGACAAAGAAACTTTTCTGTGTCAGTAGACATCTATCTGTAAATGTACAAGTGGAAAAATCCCTAAGATCTTACTTTAAATGGAAGCTACAAGAAGTTGTGTATATCATGTAGTTCAGGCCTGATATAGTGTCTACATAGAAGATTTGTGAAGGGCGGAATGACAGGAAATATCACACACATTCTGTCCTTTCTTAAAAGTCCACCTTCTTAGCATAGTAAGTTGGGGAAGGGTAGTTTCCTGGGCCAGAACATTTGTCAAGAGCATCTGGAAACAAAGCTTTAGGTAAGAGAAAAGAGAGACAATATGAAGAGCCTAAGAGATATGGGCACAATACCCTGTGCCCATGTGCCTGGTATTGGGTTCGGATTAGTAAAGGGAACAGATCGGAGGCCCTGGTACTCTCTCAGGTGAAGTTCCTTGTCCTGTCCTAAAAAGCTTCCCTCCAGTTGAGCAGACCGTCAAAATTCCTACACTTCTAACAGCACCTCCTCAAAACATTTCCTGATCTTCAGTATCCAACTTTAGTGCAGGGCACATATTTTTTTAATGTTTCCAATGACAAGTTCAGAGAAAGAGACTCCACAAATTCTGAAATCCATCATTTTAGGGATTTCTGCTATTACTCGAGGAGATAACCCACAGACATCACTTCTGTAGCCAGAGCCTACATTAAATCTCTTCCCCATCAAGTCTGAAACTCTTCATTCCTTAAAGTACACGAAGTTCCACTTAGGAGCTTTTCACTTCAGTATATGAATTACCCTGAAAATTTTGTGGATCTCCATTAGGAGGTTACAGAAAACTGTTAGCGTCCACATTCCTTAGTATGCGCTGGTTTAACCGGGTGTCTTCACTCACCCCCAGCCAAGGTACTAAAGAAAAGGAGAAGAATTAATAATTTTATAGCAAGAGCTGGTTATACAGGGACTATCCTGGCTGAACCACTGGCATTAAAGTATTTTAACCTATTATTCAGAACATAGCTATGGGAAAAATCACCTAAAGGAAAAAGAGCAAATGTGTGTGTATCACGGGGTGGGGGGAAGGTGGATGTAAAAAGGGAATGGATTCCATTCTCACACCTGCCCACACGTCTTCCAAGTTTGGATCACTTTAAAATTGTGCCTGGATAATTTTGGCCCTATCTGTTGCTAGTACAATGATTTAGTTCCAGCAACTCAGAACATCTTAGAGATTAGGTAGATTATATCTTTAGTGAAAGCTAAAACTTACTAGGTTTTTTCAAAAGTCTGATAGACTTGAATTGACCTTCTAAATTCTTTTCTACTTATATAATTTGCATTTTAAAGTTCTATCAGCACAGGTAATACAAGCAAATATAAAGTATGCATGTGTCATTGCCAATGTAAGAATTATCTTAAAATTTGTACTAAAAAGCTATAAAATATTTTGAAGTCATGTTATACAATATTATGCTTATAAAAATCATTTTATTATATTCTGCTAAGATTCATGAAAATGAATTATCCTTTACCACAGTTTTCTTTCCAGCCTCATTTTTATAAGTAGTTGTCAATATACTGTTAAAGCCAAGCTAAAAATATTATACTGTAAACGCTTACTAGATATCAACTGATGTATATATATAGCCAGAGAGAATTTATTGCCTAAACAGTCCAGAGTGGAGTTTCTTAAACTTGAATGTGTATAACAGTTTTCTGGGGAAATTGTTAAAATGCAGATTCTGAGTCAGTAGCCTGGGTTGAAGCCTGAAGTCTGTGTTTCTAACAACCTCTCAGGTGATGAGATGTTGTTGGTCTGAAAGCACAGAACCAAAAGCTAGACAGCAGTGATTACAGAGGGTAAGAAGTTATCTTAATCTCCTTTACCCATCTGCATCTCTCTGTTCATCAACCAGTAGTGACCCCTTTAAGCGTATACTATATTCTTTGAAATAAAATTTTGAGCAATGGTTATGGAAATCAAAGATAATGCTGAGTCCTTGGAAATCAGGTGGTGTTATAGGATTTTGAATGTCTGTTTGCATGATGACAATGCCTGGTGTGTCCAGCCTGGAGCACCTTCTTATGACTCTAGGAGAAATTGGTTTAATTGTGAATGGAAGTGTCCTTTCTCCCCCAGCCTCACTAAATTCATACTCATTTTGCTTAGTGCTAGAATGTTTAAAGTGGTTTTTTTTTCCCCTGTGTAATCTCATTTTTGCAAGAGCCCTCTGCATTAAATGGATGAATTATTATTGTTACGTGCATTTTACAGATGAGGATCTGACGGTTAAAGAACTTTGGGCAACATCACAAGAATATAGAGGAGCCGGCAACAAGGCCTAGTTCTAATGGGCTCTGGATTATTTATACATAACCCAATCCTACCAGTCCCCGTCTCCATTCTCTCCCAATCTTGGTTGTGTAAAATGAAATAGATAACAATACACACATATTCCTTTTACTGAAGTGACTCCTTAAAAAAACACAAAGTCCCCTTTCTGTGACCGGTCAGAGACCAATTTGCTGTCTGCAAGACGCCACTTCTAAGATCTCCCAGCAGGGGGCACTATGGCATTGGACTTCAGCTTTGCTTGCTGTTTACAGTTCCAAGGTGGTGGGTTTTTTTCTCCTTCTATTCAGTTTTTTGGTTTGTTTTTCTTTCTTTCTTTTTTCTCCCCCACCCCTACTTTGTGCTTTCCCAAGATCCTTCTTTGCATTTATTAGAACAGCAGCTGATATTCATCACTGAAAAGTGCTCATCATACTTTATCATTTACGCACGGGAATGTGTGTGTTTGCAGGGGGCGGGGAGTGGTAGTATCTATATGAAAGCTATGAGAGAAATTATAACTGATACAGGAAATATCAACTCTCCCATAAAATAGCTTCTCTTGTATCTTTCCTTTTTTAAATTTAATGGGAGTAGTGAACTTGTGGAAAAAAATAAAAGACATGAAGGCTCTGTATCTTTGATCCCTTGATACTTGTAGCAGATACCTGTTGTGCTTGCTTTTCATCTGCTGCAGATTAATTTTATTTTCCAAACAGGCCAATAGATAAAAGAAGATAAGCAATGCTTGTCTGAGACCCTCAGAGTTATTATTTTCTGCAGATCCAATCAGAATAAAAAGGCTGCTGCTCTAGGAAGGTCCAAAGATGAGCACTTTCTCATGTCAAACCTTCAGTTCACTCCATGGGGATGCTTTTGCCTCCCTCACCCCAGGCCAGCAGGGGAAGAAAAGTCACCTTCAGAAGCACATAATTTGAGCCCAGTTCTCCCTGAAGTGAAAAGGCTGTGGATTGGTTTGCATAGTTTTCCCCAGCTTTCAATATACAAAAAGATGTTGAAATACGAAGGATTTGGGAAAAATCACCCTGATTGTGTTCTGAGGCACCTTTAAATGAGATATTTGTTTATTTGCTTATTTGTAAGGAAATAAAATGCCAACTATAAACTCTCGTGAGAACTTGCTCACCCCAAGATGGTATCACTGTGGAATTTTCCCGTCATGCTCTATGGTGTTGCCCTTTTTTTCTGCTGTTAGAGACAACCAGTTGAAGATTTATCATGTAGGGGCCCAGCTGCCTTCAGTCTAGTCCAGTACCTAGCGTCTCATTGGTATACCACAAATCAAGCTAAGGAAGGAGTGGAATAATCAAATTTTGTGAAGTGGAAAAAATCTTGGAGAGTTTTGTTTTCTAAACCAGTCACTCATCCTTCCTCCCACCCCCTCTTGGAAAGGGGAAGCCAGTACCTAGTTATCATATTTACCAAAGGGCACGTCTAGTTTTCAGGCAAAGGACAGAATCTCATTTTCTGATTCTCCTGCAGTTGTTTTTACTCTTCTACAGTGATTTTTCAAACCACTAGCAATATAAATATTTCATTCAAACATATACATTAAGAATAATTTTACTAGCAGGATGTTGCATCTGAAAAATAGATTTTAAAAATGATTCTCCTTTGAACAGCATAAAACTCATCAGAGGGCTTCCCTGGAGTCTCAGTGGCAAAGAATCCATGTGCCAATGCAGGAAACACAGGTTCTATTCCTGATCCAGGAAGATCGCACATGCTGTGGAGCAACTAAGCTCATGAGCCACAACTGCTGAGCCCGTGCTCCAGAGCCCAGGAGCCCACATGCTGCAGCTGCTGAAGCGCATGTGCCTAGAGGCTACCACAGTGAGCAGCCTGAGCACCGCCACAAAGAGCAGCTCCAACAGCCACAACTGGAGAAAAGCCCTCGCAGCCGTGAAGACTCAGCACAGCCAACAATAAATCAGTACAATTCTTAAAAATATTTTTTTTTTAAAAACCTTGTCCATAGAAAGCATCTTACCAAATGTAAGGTGAACTCACAGGCTGAGCACAAATGCTTGGTATCACATGTGAGGACAGTCTAGAGACAAGGGCAAAGATACTCACATTTGGGAGAAAACTCAAGTTTGAGATATTACATTCCTTACTTCACTTTCCTCAAAAATAGGAAAGGACTGCAGTATTTCAGTCTTAGAGGAAGCATCTCTCAGCACAACTCGTAAAACTCACTGTCCTGAAATTTTATTTTGAAATGATTACCCAGAACTGCAACTGAATAATCAATGAAAGACCTATCTTCTACACAATACTGAAACGTATTAATATCTTCAGTTTCTATGCACTCTTTTTATTTTTCGGCCGTGCTGGGTCTTCGTGTGCTAGTAGATTCTCTGGCAGTGAACACTGAGTGTAGGGCACACAGGCTGCAGTAATTGCAGCTCCGGGGCTCCGGAGCACAGGCTCAGCAGTGATGACACTCGGGCTTAGTTGTTCCAAGTTATGTGGGATCTTCGTGGATCAGGAATTGAACCAGTGTCTCCTGCATTGACAGGTAGATTCTTTATCCCCTGAGCCAATAGGGAAACACCTCTACTCAATCTTATAAAATATACTCTTCCTTTTGCAAAGTACTCCTGTTTGTCCAAAGCACACTTTTTTTAAGTTTCAGCATTCAGAATTCTAGCTTTCTAAGAAACTTTCTTGATTTTAGTTTACAGACTTCAAGTGTAAGCTGTTCTGCTGTGTGTCTCATTTCTATAACATGGAAAAGCTCATACATGCTGGGAATATAGGAAATACGTCACTATAAAGGGGAGTCAATCTGCGGCCTTCATTTGTGAGTTTTCTGGCTTGTTAATGTTCTACACCAGCAAGTAACAGTAGTTGGTGATGGACAGGGAGGCCTGGCGTGCTGCGATTCATGGGGTCGCAAAGAGTCGGACACGACTGAGCGACTGAACTGAACTAAACTGAATTGTTCAGACAGGTCAAGACTTCAAGGAGCCAAGTACAGTTACCTATTCAGCTTTCGTTCTTTCCTGGGGTGCAGTTAGGCCAAAGCTCTGGTTTACAAGTGTGGATAATACTGTTCTCCTGGCGTTTGTGTACTTTGCACATGTCTCCATGACCTGGCATCCTCAATTCTTTTCCAGACTCTTATCCTTCAGGCAACATTTACCTTTTAATTTCAACTGACCAGTTCTTTACTGTATTTATTAAAAATTAAATGACTTTCAATGATAATATTGTATTAGGATGATTATTAGTTTTGCAAGTGTTCTGGTTTCACAGTTGTGTAGATTTGGAGTAGTGTACATTTTTGCAGAGTAAACGAGTTTTCAAGAACACACATAACAGGCAGTTCATTGGTGGTTCAGTGGATAGCAATGGACAGGACTTCATGCTCTTAATGCCTAGGGCCTGGGTTTAATCCTTGGTTGGGGAAATAAAATACCACAAGTTTCATAGCATGGCCAAAACAACATTCTTTTTTAATTAAAAAAATAGAAATACTCATACTGATCAAGACCAGTCTGAACAACGTGACTAAGTTGTGAGGGTGACCTGAGCCTGCGTAACTGAACCCTGGTTAGGCAAGCCCAGCTCCCAGGCACACAAGTGGGTACCCTGGGCAGATGCATCCATGGAGCAGAGTCCTTGAAGGAACAGAGAGATTGAGGGCCCCCACTTGAAGTTCTCTCAAGAGGAGGCAGCATGGGGCTGAGTGGAGCCTGCCTAATTATTTTTGCCAAATTTCCCAATCAAAGGCAGAGAAAGAAACTGAGAAGAAAAAGTAAAATCCTCCAGCATGGAAAGAGAAGATGCATTCCCCTCTAACATAGTAGAAAACATGACTAGGAAATTTTTAAAATATTGAGCAAGTCATAGAAGTATAAAATAAAATGCAAATAACCTGTTCTTCCTTGGGAGGCAGTCATGTTCAGTAATTGAAAATATTTCCTTCCAGATATTTCCTTGTGTCAACCCAGTTTTATGCAAGCCATCAGAGCAACCTTTCTGTCTCTCCTTGAGTTCACATATACTAGGCATTTAAAAAAAAAAAGACACAGGTCCTCTAAAACATGACCCTTTAAAATCTAGGTGAAAAACAAAAACACAGAGAGTAGAATAATCAAGTTTGAGTTGTGCTTTTTAAAATCCATTATGGCCTCAAATCAGTTCTGAAAATAGTTACACACATATTTGCCCAGACAGGTTATAATTCATTCCAGCCGAGCAGAAAAGAAGGTTCATTTCTGGTATGTGCTTGTACACCCACTCTCCCACCCCCTATCATCAGTAAGAGAAACGGCCAGCTGAGATGCAGGGCATCTCAGCCCCACCATTAGGCTGATAATGCAATACTCTATCACCTTTTATACTTCCAAGCCCTTTATAGTGGAACTCTAGAAATGAGAGTAGAAAACGCATGGGGAAGCCACCTATTTAGGAAACAATTACATTTCCCAACCAACTGAATATAAGTTAATCCTGCCCAAAGGCAATTCCCATTATTCCCAGTGACCACACTCTTGCAAATGAAACTATCTCTTGGACTTCTCTATACAGGGAGATGCTATACATACGGTAATTCTCTTTCTCAGTTTAATCCACTATAATTAATTATTTACATTTTCACTAACATACATATATGTGAGTCTTATATGCTTTCTACATGAGATGCATGTTTGTATGTTCTCCACAGTTTTATTTTTTTCTCACTGACTAACATAATAAGTTCCTTGGCTGTATTTTCATTGTAAAAAATTTAAATAGAATTCCAATGCTTGAATAACATTGCATTCAAATTGTACATACTCTTTAGTTACCTGATTTTACCAGTTGTACTTTCTCAAGAGACAATAATAAGAATGCTACAATAATGAGAACAATAGCCGGTAAACTTTAGCACAGACAGAAATTTTAAAATTCTATGGTGTTCGAATCTATGAAAACACTGACCTTAGTGGAGACTTAATGCAGATTTGCTAAACAGTTCTGTGTGCTGAGTGAGTTATTGGGGAAACAGCCAAGAAATCAATCCCATTTAATAGGAGAAAAACACCCAAAGAATCTATAGACCTGAGAAATTCCAGAGCCTTTAATTCATAGTCACCAGATTTTGCTTGTGTGTAAAACAGTGTTGAAACTAAAATGACGGTCATGATTTTGTTCAATATTCTTCTCTTTCTACGTTAAACAGTTCAGAATATCCTCCCCTTATTCGCAGAGTTGTGATCTCTTGTTTTGAGTATCTGAAAACTATTTCAAGAACGTTGCAGAGTTTTGTTTTGTTTTGCAGTTCTACTCTATTTGTTGAGTGGTCGATTGCAATTAGAATGAGGTGGCTTTTTTTTTTTTTTTTTTTTTTTACCTTTTTATACATAAACGTTTCTATTACTCTAGAGGAATATGGAACTGGGTCAGTGAAATCAAGGGGCTTTAAAGGCTAAAAAATAAATTTCTTCTACTTTCACCACCCTAAACACAACTGTTTTCTTTCCCTTTGTGATGACAATAGCCAGAAAACGACTGTGAAAGAAGGGTCCTCTCAATCAATTCTTAAATCAAAAATAGTTTAAAAGTTCAGATTAGGATCATTAGGAGCTTGTTTCCTGGTGGAGAAATGGCCAGTGAACCTCTCTGTAGGTTTTGGTGTCCTCATTTGTACCATGGATGCAATAACAGGACCTACTGCTCAGGGTTGCTGCTGCTATTAAGTATGCAAGCCATGTGTCAGAGTCCACGACCCACAGGAGAAACTCAGTCAATACTTGTCGATAAATACTCATTGTCTTTGTTGTTCTTTGCCTGCACTGCATCACAGCAACCAGAGAACCTTAGAAGACACTTCTCTGCGCTGTGGCAAAGGTTGATAGGCATTATGTGTTTCTGTCCTAAAGCACATAAAACAGATGGCAGAGGAGCAGTGTCACTGATTGTCACTCTAATAGTTTATCCCCTCTGGCTCATTTTCTCATGTCATTTGATGTGTTGGCTACAAAATGCAACAACCAAACTTCCCCGTGGTTGCTGTCACAGGGCCAGAGTTAGATAGAAAACAGAGTTTGGCTCTTATGGTCTGACCTCAGAGAGCCAGGCCAGTCATCAGGGTTTGGGGTGAGCCTGGCACAACACTTCTTCTGGCCCTATGGCTGCTTTCAGAAGTGGACTAGGATTGCAACTTGCTGCTTCTCAAAGAGAACCAAGGCACTGAGTTCAGCGTCCTTCCCTTTTCCCCTTTAGAACATGCCTGAAACTCGGAAGGAGCTGTGATGCCCAAGAACTTTGACCTGAAGTTCAAAGCTTTGATGATCTAAAATGCACTTTTTCCTAAAAATAGGCTCATTGGTGTTTTGCCTGACAGAATGCTGTAGAGTTTTTGAATTTTAACACTCACAGCTCTGGAACGTTCAAGTCCATGGACAGTATGTGGACACTTCACCCAAGAGCTGTGTGACCCTCTCTGGTCACACATCTCTCTCCCTGCCCTGCCTTGTGATCATGCCTCTCTTGCACACTACATTAGGAAGCACTTCAGCAACACAAGCAAAGTTGTTAACCTCAAACAAAAGTTCTCAGTCACTTTTTGTTCTCATGACCCATTCCATTCCACACAAACATACAATAAACTTTGACAACAAATACCACCATATGGAAAACTCAGACTTAGTGAGGTATGTATACCACGTGCTTTCTAATGGGAATGTAGACGATTCATGTTTGTCTGCTATGCGTAGATGTTCTAAAGTCTAGCCTTAAGGCAGTTGTGGGTCACCAATAGTTTTGCTTCACATATGCATCATTGCATAGAGTAGGGTTAGGCAAAAAATTGTTACTGAGTTAAATCAACAATAATGGAGTTTAAATAAGTAATTTTAAATAATGGAGTTAAATAAATGGAGTTTAAATTTAAAGCAAGAATGACAGGACTTGAAAAGTCTTCTCTCACAGCCCACAGTGCTTTGATAAAAGAGTATCTCCCTCCTAAATCTTGGCACTTTTGGCTATCTGCATGTGTTTATGTCCCAGGTGCTATTTGCATTACTCCCAGGTGTTGGGCAGCAGCCAGATTTCTCATTAGGATATTGAATTAGCATTCTCAGTAAACTTTATTAACTCCTAATTTTAGTTTATGAAAACTAATTTTAGTAATTCAATAACTATTTAATAGGTTACTAGTGAGGACACCACAGACACGGGAAAATGGCCATCTGCCTTCTTAATCCCTAAGTACCTCACATGTTTGGATTAATTGAGTCTTTAGGGTCAGCAGGGGTATCCTTGTGGCTTGCTAGTGGCAATCAACTCTACACTGAAAACTGCCAAGGTAGACTAGACCTAACCATCAGAAATGCAAGAGTTCAGGGTCCTCTTTAACAGCTTTCTAATGTAGGACAAGTTACCAAATTATTCTCTGTTTCTCATCTCTAAAGTAGGGATTCTTAGACCTCATCGAACTGTCACAAGGGATTTAAATAGTATAATACCTCTCCAGCTTTTAGTACGTTGCCTGGTATAAATTGCTCTATAAACATTAGCTGTTGTGATTCACTTTGTTGTCTTCCACAGGTTTCAATGGAGTAGGAGTACCTTGAAAATGATAGTTATATATTCAATTGAAGAGAATGAAATGAGACTGTATTTTAAGACAAGCATATAAAGGACCTGTTTTGTTTTTATGTAGAGCTGATATATATGTTAGGAGCCATTTCCATATAAGAGGTGGCCAGATTCCTTGTCATTTCTTTCAGGTTATTGAAAAGGACTTGAATTTTGTCTTAAGCCATCGATCATTTTTTGAGAATGGCTTTTGTGGGGGGGATGGCTTTTATTTAAAAACAACAACCACAACAGAACTCTAGCTTCAGTGTAGAGAATAGAGTTTGGAGAAGAATGGGAAAAAGGAAATCTGTTAGGATGCCCTGCTGGGTGTCCATACAGAGAGAGTGGTTGTGATGGTTGTTTGAACACAAGCAGTGGTCAAATTCCAGATTCATTTTGGTGGCCAAATGGACAGCACTTGCTGACAGATTAGATGTGAGGAGAGAAAGCAGGAATAGATGTATTTTTTAGTTTTGACTCTCTAAACTGTGAAAATGGTGGTGTCACTAGAGGAAGTCCAGACTGAAAATAAAAAATTGGAAAATCAAAAAAAAAAAAAAGAAAGAAAAGGAAAATCAAGAGCTTTCTCTTTGGAGGGGAGGAGAAGGGGGCAGGATAAAAAAGGGATTTTCATTGTTGTATGTTGTTATTGCTATTGTTTAGTGATTTTTTAAAAGTCCTTAGTTTGAGGCATAAAATAAAAAATTTGGTTTTGACATGTGTAGTAGACATCCTAGTAGAGAAACCAAGTTACACATGGAAAAATGAATCAGGATTTCCAGAGAGAGTTGAGGCTGGAGACTCAAACCTAAGCACCTCCACACACACATTGATTAAAGTCATGAGATCAGAAGAAATTACTCTGAAAAGAAGTTGAGATGGAGAAGTATGAAAGCTGAAGTATCACATCTTCCGATAATTAGATGTAATAAAAGACCAGAGACTATCAAAGGAGACAGAATAAGTGGCCAGCAAGGTGAGAAACATAGAACTACTCTGTGACATGCTGGAAGCCAAGAAAATAAAGTGTTCCAAGGGAGAACATAAGCTACTATGTCAACACTTTATAGAGGTAGAGACACCGTCCTCAAAGCACGAATCCTCAGGAATGGCAACATGGATAACAACCTGGTTTCTCTCTCGAGATGACACCTGTTGATCTGAAAATGTCTTAGGGCTGTTTGCCATCTGTGTTTTGTGTAGCATAATTCTCTTCCCTATTTCTTCTTGCCCTGGGAATTGTATGTGTCAGTTGCAAGTGAGCAGTGATTTTGTCACTTTCTTACATATAGAGAAAATAGAAGAAATAGTGAAGTGAAGCGAAAGTCGCTCAGTCGTGTCTGACTCTTTGTCACCCCATGAACTGTAGCCCACCAGGCTCCTCTGTCCATGGAATTCTCTAGGCAAGAATACTGGAGTGGGTAGCCATTCCCTTCTCCAGGGGATCTTCCCAGCCCAGGGATCAAACCCAGGTCTCCCACATTGCAGGCAGATTCTTTATCATCTGAGCCACCAGGGAACCCCAAGAATACTGGAGTGGGTAGACTATCTCTTCTCCAGGGGATCTTCCTAACCCAGGAATCAATCAGGGTCTCTTGCATAGCAGGTGGACTCTTTACCAGCTGAGCTATCAGGGAAGCCCTAAAGAAATAGTAGATTAAGCCTATTTAAGTAGATCAAATTGTCTTATTCCTATTCGAAAATGCCTTTGTACATCAAATCACAGAGAATAAAATACTAGGAAAAATGAAGGTTCTATGAAAAAAAAATTGAGGAATAATGTGCTTTTTATCCCAAATTTTCACAAAATCAAAAAGGAGAAATGATCTACTTTGGAATAGCTTAGTTTTCCTCATTTTCTTATAAATCAATTCTACACATTTTCAAAGCCAAGATATTTTTACTCCCTTAAGTAAATGGTCAGATTTCTGTTTTGCTTATTTTGAAAATTACACACTATGCTCTCATCCATCTTCCTGGAATATTTCATGGAACTACTACTTGAAATGTCACAAAGCTCAAATTCTAACACAAAAGATGTTAATACATTCAATGACTGACAGGCTAGGTATCATTAGGAATGAAACTTTGTCTAAAGAGTGCTCAGTTCTGAGAGTAAATGGCAGTAAGGAGGAACAATGGAATTAATATGTAAAGTCTTAAAAACTAAGAACTTAAAAGATTTATGAAGGAGAAAATTATCCAGTATGCAGGTAGTTTATCTTGTTAAAGAAACAGTCTATAAATTATAAAACCTAGAAAATAATAACACCCAAACAACAAAATGGCTTCTCCCTTGAGATGATATCTGTTGATTTGAAAAGATCTTGGATTTATGTGTACATTGAGATTTGTCTATAATAATTCTCTCCTTATTTCTTCTTTCCCAATATTGTTGCCATGTCTTTCAGCTTTTAAAAAAATGAGATTTTAGATAACACCTGTGTGTGTGTGTGTGTGTGTGTGTCAATTGCTCAGTCGTGTCCAGCTCTTACTGACCCCATGGACTGTGGCCCGCCAGGCTCCTCCATCTACGGCATTTTCTAGGCAAGAATATTTCCTTCTCCATAAGTAACATCTGCTGATTTTTGATCACTTTGCTTTTATACATTGCTTGAGCTTAACCATTCAATTTACCTAGTCCTGATCTAGCTATCAGTTCAGTTCATTCGCTCAGTCATGTCCGATTCTTTGCGACCCCATGAACCACAGCACACCAGGCCCCTCTGTCCATCACCAACTCCCGGAGTTCACCCAAAGTCATGTTCATTGAGTTAGTGATGCCATCCAGCCATCTCATCCTCTGTCGTCCCCTTCTCCTCCTGCCCTCAATCTTTCCCAGCATCAGGGTCTTTCAAATGAGTCAGCACTTCTCATCAGGTGGCCAAAGTATTGGAGTTTCAGCTTCAAAATCAGCCCTACCAATGAACACCCAAGACTGATCTCCTTTAGGATGGACTGGTTGGATCTCCTTGCAGTCCAAGGGACTCTCAAGAGTCTTCTCCAACACCACAGTTCAAAAGCATCAATTCTTCGGCCCTCAGCTTTCTTAATAGTCCAACTCTCACATCCATACATGACCACTGGAAAAACCATAGCCTTGACCAGATGGACCTTTGTTGGCAAAGTAATGTCTCTACTTTTTAATATGCTGTCTAGGTTGCTCATAACTTTCCTTCCAAGGAGTAAGCGTCTTTTAATTTCATGGCTGCAGTCACCATCTGCAGTGATTTTGGAGCCCAGAAAAATACAGTCAGCCACTGTTTTCACCCTTTCCCCAACTATTTGCCGTGAAGTGATGGGACCAGAGGCCATAATCTTAATTTTCTGAATGTTGAGCTTTAAGCCAACTTTTTCACTCTCCTCTTTCACTTTCATCAAGAAACTCTTTAGTTCCTCTTCACTTTCTGCCATAAGGGTAGTGTCATCTGCATATCTGAGGTGATTGATATTTCTCTTGGTAATCTTGATTCCAGCTTGTGCTTCCTCCAGCCCAGCGCTTCTCATGATGTACTTTGCATAGAAGTTAAAATAAGCAGGGTGACCATATACAGCCTTGACATACTCCTTTTCCTGTTTGGAACCAGTCTGTTGTTCCATGTCCAGTTCTAACTGTTGCCTCCTGACCGCATACAGGTTTCTCAAGAGGCAGGTCAGGTGGTCTGGCATTCCCATCTCTTTCAGAATGTTCTACAGTTTATTGTGATCCACACAGTCAAAGGCTTTGGCATGGACAATAACGCTGAAATAGATGTTTTTCTGGAACTCTCTTGCTTTTTCGATGATCCAGTGGATGTTGGCAATTTGATCTCTGGTTCCTCTGCCTTTTCTAAATCCAACTTGAACATCTGGATTTTCACAGTTCACATACTGTTGAAGCCTGGATTGGAGAATTTTGAGGATTACTTTACTAGCGTGTGCTGCTGCTGCTAAATTGCTTCAACTGTGTCCGACTCTGGGTGACCCTATGTGAGACGGGTGCAATTGCGTGGTAGTTTGAGCATTCTTTGGCATTGCCTTTCTTTGGAATTGGGATGAAAACTGACCTTTTCCAGTCCTGGGGCCACTGCTGAGTTTTCTAGTTTCCAGATTTGCTGGCAAATTGAGTGCAGCACTTTCACAGCATCATCTTCCTGGATCTGAAACAGCTCAACTGGAATTCCATCACCTCCACTAGCTTTGTTTGTAGTGATGCTTCCTAAGGCCCACTTGACTTCCCAGTCCAGAATGTCTGGCTCTAGGTGAGTGATCTAGCTATAGGGGCTACCTATTTGAAATCTCTTTTCTACTATCTCTTTGTTTTCACATGTTCATTCATTTACAGAACACATATTTATCAAGTACCAACTAGACCAACGTAAAGAATATCTCTTATTATTAACTTTCTCTTTATCCTCCATTACCTTATCTCATTCTTGCTTTTCCTCTAATGATCACATTATTCTAGTCTAAGAATATATCTCAAAAATTAGTACTGATTTATAATATTTAATTATTAAGGTTCTTTTAAAAATCTCTTTTTTTTTACCTTGTTACAATCTAACTGAACTTTTTTTATGATTTAGATGAACTAGTATTTTCATTTCTCTTCCATGATACTATCATCTAGCAGTCTTTTAGAGGCAGTGCTGGCAAAACACTGCTAGAGTGAAAGCATCCTGTGGTAGAATTCTGCAAATACTCTAATCTCAGTCCACCCTCTTTAGAGGGTAATGATGATGGAGGTGGCTGTGGCTGTTGGATAGAAACCAAATTAGTCATATAAAAAGCACATCTAGGAAGGTATTTGCCCTGAAATCTCCCCAATAGGGTACTTTTCTTGGTTCCAGTATTATTAAATAGGTTTGTTTTGATAATTTATCATTAGTGATTGTATAAATAATATGTGTGATCAAGTCATTTTAGAAATGCATGATTGACTCTGTCAGTGATGAATAGATAATAATTCAAGAAAGAGACACCTCAATGATTAGCATAGATGGCAAGTGTTTGATAAATTGATAACCAAGTTTCATAATCTGCCTCATTAAGAATCAGCAACAAGTAATCTGCAGAGATGTTTACAAGTGAAAAGAAGTCAATTGTTCATAAGATTTTTTTTAATTATCAGAAATATATGTTATAAAATGAGACAGCACCCTTGCATATCCCTGTCTAGATTGTACAGAAACATGTAAACAGAGAAAAGAAAAGGCATATTTGAGGAAATTACTTTCAATTGTTTCTCATTCCTCCCTAAGCCATTTGTTGGTGTCTGGTCTTCTTAATTCTCTTTCTTCTGTGTAAATTAGAAGCTTAGTAACCAGCAGAGAATTTCAGATCTGGGATTAAGACTCATTGATCCATTTGGTAAAAACCAGCCTTTCTTATCAGTACACTGGAACTTAAACTAGAATAGGAGCCCTTGCCAGAAAGTTCCATTCTAACAAAGACCAATGTTGTCCCTATATTTCTAAATCGTTAAGGCCACGTACTGAATTTTTAAAAATAAATGATGAAATTGCTAATAAGCAGATTTTAAAAATGCTGCTGTTATTATATTTTAAATGAAATATAAATTTGAAACAGTAGGATTCTCTTCTTAAGTAAAATGAATTGTTTTTAAAATAACATAATTAGATTTAGTCATAACTAAATTAACATATACCTATCCCCAAAATGGGCTTCCCTTGGGCTCAGAGGTTAAAGCGTCTGCCTGCAATGTGGGAGACCCAGGTTCGATCCCTGGGTCTGGAAGATCCCCTGGAGAAGGAAATGGCAACCCACTCCAGTATTCTTACCTGGAGAATCCCATGGATGGAGGAGCCTGGTGGGCTACAGTCCATGGGGTCACAGAGTCGGACACGACTGAGTGACTTCACTTTCACTTTATCCCCAAAATAATCTGTTCTATAAGCTTTAAGTCTTCCTTCCCACTCTGTGTTAATACTTAGTCAATCCAGGGACCTACTCCTGTGTTCCAACTTTTATCTGTCTCATAAATTACTTTTATCTTTCTGTTAACTCTACCTACTCTTTTCTGTCTGCACTCTTGTGAGCCTCTCTAAATATATCTAAGTCAATTTTCCCAGTATTGCCTCACTTTGCTACTCCTCCAAATTCTGCTCCTCTAGCTCTCTGAGCTCTACTAGGAGGCTCAGATTTCACCGAGTTATTCTGGAAGCTAAAGGTGACATATTTCCAAAGTTTGGGAAAATAAGCCCAGAGTCTGTTAGAGTAAATGACATCAACTCTGTGCTTCATCAGCTTATTTTTAAAACTCCTGATCCACTGGGTAGTTAAATACTAATATGGCTTATCAAGAACACTTGTCACCAACCTTTGTAGTTCTAATATAGTAAGCACAGCATTGCATTTTTTATTAAATCAGTGTGTGAGCTGAACCAGCCTGTGTAAACCAGTCACTCTCAGGAGTAAGGAAAAATGTTCCTAAATTCACAAAGACGTCCTCTCTCAAATCTGTTGAATAGATTTAAAAAGTTAAAAGAAGAATGAACAAAGGGACCTGACTTTTTATTAATGAAATTAAACAAAGTGTAGGAAGAAAGTCTGGGAGGACTTCATTATCCTTGTGAGGATTTCCCATATTTCCTGTGTACCCCATTTTCCTCTGGATGAAATCCTTTCAAATACCCAAACCCATGACTTATTAACTTACAAAGGATTTTTATAATAAACACAGAAAAATCCATGTTCTAATCTCTGCCTTGGTTTGTCCATATTAAGGAAAGATGCATACTCACAGCATAATTTGCTAGTCTATAAATCTGACACTACCATTTACGGACAAGAAAGGTTAGAGATATCAACTAGTTAATTGTAAGAGGTGGATATTTAATTGAGTAACATGGTATATAAATGATTCTAAAGATGAGTTTGACATTGCAATCTAGAATTTTAACTTCCTTTAACCTGTTCAGGAAAATAAATCAGATACCATAATATCACCAACTATAATCAGCAACTCAGTATTTAAAGTTCCATTTGAATATGAGGTCCTGGATTTGGGTTATTTCAGCACTTTTTCAATAATATTCATGAAGCATCTATTGAGTGCCAGTTATTCTCCTAAGCACAGGAATACGTTGCCAAAGAAGGCAGACAAGTCGCCTACTTAATGAAATTAAGCTTAAAGGAGGAAGATGGATGTTGACAACAAATCAGTGATTTATTAGTTTGATATTGTGAAAAATGCTTTAAAAGAAAGTGAAGAGAATTATAGGGGAAACTGACCTAGTTAGTGAAGTTAAAGCATAAATCTCTGAGAAGGCTATATTCAATCTGAAATTTGAACAGCAATTGAAAATAGCTCGGAGAAGGGGGAAGAGAAAGGGACAGTTTGGGTACAATGATGGAGTTAATATAATAGATCAATGATGTGTTCAGATACTATTGATAGCAGGAAATCCAACTTTATTGGTTATGTTGAAAAGCACTTTGGTGGACTTTGTCTCAGAATTTATTTTCCAACTCTCTCTAACTGTAACCATGTAAGTATTATCATTGGACTGAATGGTATTCATATTTTATTCATATTATAGGAATACAAATAACGAAGAGTGCTGGCACGTAAATTTATGTGCATATGCCTAAATCTGTATGTGTATCTCCAGGATATCTGGTCACTTCATTCAAAGCTGGCGGATTCATGTTGTTGTATGGCAAAACCAATACAATATTGTAAAGTAATTAACCTCCAATTAAAATAAATACATTATATTTTTAAAAAGTATTTTTTATTGGAGTATAGTTGTAGATCTATAACTTGTATTAGTTTCTGCTGTACAGCAAAGTGAATCAGTTATCCATATACACATATCCACTCTTTTTAAGATTGTTTCTCATGTGGGACATTACAGAGAACTGGGTAGAGATCCTTGTGTTACACAGTAAGTCCTTATTAGTTATCTGTTTTACATATAGTCATGTGGATAGCCCTTGTTTTTGCCTTATGACACAGAATAACTGATTTGAAGCGTGTCCCCCTTACTAAGTTGGTTAGACACTGTGCTGCTTGTAGGCATACTCTTAAAGTCAGCATGATGTGTGTCTTTTGTTTAATATGGTCACTACATAAGTAACCAGAGTATCTATAAACTTCTTAAAAGTAGCAAACATTCTTCTTCTTTTTTTTTTTTTTTTTTTTTTTGCTATTGTAACCAGGAAGTCTAGTACAAACTCTTTAATGAGTGGGAGACATTCATAAAAGGGTGTCAGATAAAAGCACTTATCAGAGGGATTGAAAGGCATCTCTGAAAGACGATAAGGGAGGAATGTTCTGCCATTTCCATACTATCAAGGTTGGTTTTCAACAAATATCCTGAATTTTAGTATAATTAAATGGAATTGAAGGAGCATAAATTATAATTCCAAAGCAACAGCACTCCTCAGAAAATGCCCTTCTGTCAGAAGCCAGATTTCAGAGTTGCTGCCAACTCCCTGATGGGGAGCATTTCTGGAAGATGTTTTCACTATCAGGACACAGGAAAACCAAACCCTGCTTTGTGTGGTATATAGGGTATTAGAGATAAAGTACAGCATTTGGATGTACCCCAAGTGGCTGTGACAGAACCAAGATACACACACACCAGGTTCTGAGTGTTGACAGAGCCAAGCAGGCTCTCCACAGAATGACCGCCTCTAGAAGGTCATCAAACAGACTGAGGATAAGGCCATGCTGGACAATGACTGTAAGCAAATCAAAATATAGATGCATTATATATAGCATATGGTTAGGTGATACCAGTCCTGTGCAGCTGAAATGACAGTTCTAGTACATTTGTTATTCGTAATCAGTCTATTTTACTTCTCTGTGCTATGAATGGTCTAATTGAAAATCATGTCCAAAAAAAAAAAAGTCTTTCCACCTGTCATGCCTGGTTCTTCTCCAAAATGGTTTATTCAGCGTGAACCTTTAATCTGCAGTGAGTTAAAGCAAAAGCCTGCAACCAGAAGACAAAACTACAGACTGCTCTCATGTTTAGCTTCTTCAAGATCGATTGACATTTCTAATTGTGATTAATCATATAATCACATTAGGTTTCACTTTTTCAGGACTTGTGCTGCATTACCTACACCCCTAGTGGATTAGATATTTATTGTCCACAGCGAGTGTTTCATAAAATGTTATAAAATAAAGGTGTTCACTTCTTAATTCAGAGCCTCCTGGGAGTTCATAATGGTGCTGATTGTTTTAAAAGTAATCGAGTGTTTAAAAATATCTGAAAAATTAACAGGACCTGTTTTGTTTTTTTTTCTTTTAAATGCCATTAAGAGCAATCACAGATTCCCTGAAGAGAAGCTTCATAGGACCATGCACTTCAGCCGTCAATTACTTCTTCATGCGGTTCCTGTAATTTTAGCCTTTAGCACAAGTAACTGAATTGAGCTGAACTTGGCATTCATTTCTCCTACCTTAGCAGAAGTTTGTTATTTAGGTATGAGTAAATAGAAAATGCAAAGGTTAAAAAAATTATATATTTTTTAAAGGGCAACATGTTCCTATGTTGTTAACAAGACACAATAAAACCAACTCCTATTAGGTCTAATTCACCCTCTTTCTAAATGGTTGAGGCCTAAGGATGCTGGGAATACTGTCCCATTGAGGGAAAAAAGTTTAATTGATACCACAATTGAAACCAATGGATTTTCTTTGTTCATGTAAAATTGTTTTATTATCTCTTATAAAGTTAATTTTTTCCCTCCCTGAAATCCATTCTAATTGTTACAAATGAAATATATTTTAAAATATATAAGGAATTCAAGGAGAATGCTTTAGCTCTGAATAAGGGAATCTTTCCCCAATTCCTGTAGTGGGTCATTTTAATTCCTTACATAAAGTCCATTGTTTTATTAATAATACTGAGAAAGCTATTCATGGATAAAGGGAGTAATACCTGGTAAATGTGAAGAATCCTTTGATGAATCAGACCCCATCTGAGGGGTGGGCAACTTAAGGCACAATTTGAGGCTCCTTAACAAGACATCAAGGAATCTTAACTCTAGAGAGAACTTTAGGCATATTCTGCCAGATCATTGAAGCTCAATTTTGTCAACTATAAAGGTCATAGTACCTCTCATGTAAGGAATAGACGTAATTGTGTATATAAAGCACTCAGTTCATAGACAGTCCCTGGGAGGCATAACACTAAGTGGAAGCAATGGAGAAATTAGAGTTCAGCAGGTAGACATGTCTTCAAAGATACCGCTAGATCTTCTCCTGCCTTCTGCCTCACCCAGGATTCTTCCCACTGCATGAGCCAATCCCTGCTCTCTTGAAATAACATGCCTGATTCAGTGGGAAATAGTAATTATCTTCCCTTTCCATTGCAACTTGGAATCATAAGTACCTGAAGTTGCAAGGGTGTTACAAGAGCACCCTAAAGTAGCCATCTGGAGCAGATATATATGTGTGTGTTTAGTGGCTCAGTTGTGTCCGACTCTTGGTGACCCCATAGACTGTAGCCTGCCAGGCTCTTCTGTCCATGGGATTCTCCAGGCAAGAATAATGGAATGAGTTGCCATTCCCTTCTCCAGGGGATCTTCCCAACACAGGTATTAAACCTAGGTCTTTTGAATTGCAGGCTGATTCTTTACAATCTGGGCCACCAGGGAATCCCAGGGCAGGGGTGGCTCCCTGACACTTTTTCACTGCCTTCTGCTTCAATGAAGAGATCTCTAGTCTTTCTCATTCTGTTCTTTTTCTCTATTTCTCTGCATTGATTGCTGAAGGCTTTCTTATCTCTTCTTGCTATTCTTTGGAACTCTGCATTCAGATGCTTATATCTTTCCTTTTCTCCTTTGCTTTTTGCTTCTGTTCTTTTCACAGCTATTTGTAAGGCCTCCCCAGACAGCCATTTTGCATTTTTGCATTTCTTTTCCATGGGGATGGTCTTGATCCCTATCTCCTGTACAATGTAATGAACCTCATTCCATAATTCATCAGGCACTCTATCTGTCAGATCTAGACCCTTAAATCTATTTCTCACTTCCACTGTATAATCATAAGGGATTTGATTTAGGTCATACCTGAATGGTCTAGTGGTGTTGCCCACTTTCTTCAATGTAAGTCTGAATTTGGCAATCAGGAGTTCATGATCTGAGCCACAGTCAGCTCCCAGTCTTGTCTTTGTTGACTGTATAGAGCTTCTCCATCTTTGGCTGCAAAGAATATAATCAATCTGATTTCGGTGTTGACCATCTGGTGATGTCCATGTGTAGAGTCTTCTCTTGTGTTGTTGGAAGAGGGTGTTTGCTATGACCAGTGCATTTTCTTGGCAAAACTCTATTAGTCTTTGGCCTGCTTCATTCCGCATTCCAAGGCCAAATTTGCCTGTTACTCCAGGTGTTTCTTGACTTCCTACTTTTGCATTCCAGTCCCCTATAATGAAAAGGACATCTTTTTTGGGTATTAGTTCTAAAAGGTCTTGTAGGTCTTCATA
>SJXQ01005157.1:101880-139398 GCA_006408695.1 Aepyceros melampus | reverse complement strand
TGTGAAGAAGGCTGAGCGCTGAAGAATCGATGTTTTTGAACTGTGGTGTTGGAGAAGACTCTGGAGAGGCCCTTGGACTGCAAGGAGATCCAACCAGTCCATTCTGAAGGAGATCAACCCTGGGATTTGTTTGGAAGGAATGATGCTAAAACTGAAGCTCCAGTACTTTGGCCACCTCGTGCGAAGAGTTGACTCATTGGAAAAGACCCTGATGCTGGGAGGGATTGGGGGCAGGAGGAGAAAGGGACGACCGAGGATGAGATGGCTGGATGGCATCATGGACTCAATGGACGTGAGTCTGGGTGAACTCTGGGAGTTGGTGATGGACAGGGAGGCCTGGCGTGCTGCGATTCATGGAGTCGCAAAGAGTCGGACACGACTGCGCCACTGAACTGAACTGAACTGAACTGCTTGAATGCCTCAGTTTGGGGACTTTTTCACTGTTCGGTATACTTGTTATCTTGCACTTCCTTGGTGGCTCAGTGGTAAAGAATCCACCTGCCAATGCAGGAGATTGGAGTTCAGTCCCTGAGTTGGGAAGATCCCCTGGAAAAGGAAATTTTCCAGTAATCTTACCTGGAAAATTCCATGGACAGAGGAGCCTGGCAGGCTACAGTTCATGGAGTTGCAAAAGAGTTTGACATGACTTAGAAATTAAACAGCAATATACTAGTTATCCTAATCTTATTCATCTGTAATTTTACCATGACTTTTGCCCTTTCATCCTGGGTATGCTGTAAAGAGAGAGAATAGCTTACTCTCTCGTTTATAAAACTTATTAATTGAAAAAATAAGTATGTGTATGTGTCTAATATAATCCATCAGCTTTCTTGGCACTCAGATTTCATGACTGGCTTTCACTGGGATCACCATTAGTTAACATTTCCAAGATCTTTTGCAATTTTTTAACCATTAACTCAAAGCTCCAATATTTTACACTTATATATTTAATGTTTTATGTCTTTAGTACAGAAATTTCTAAATTTATCTCTGTCACATGATATTTTGTTTATAATGATCAGTCTGGTCAGTATCTTTATTTTTTGTGAATTTTGATCATGAGGGATTTTTTTAAAATAACATTTTCATTAAAGGAGACGTGATTAAATAAAAATTTGAAAGTACTGACAGATTTTATGTAGTGTTCTATCTCTCGCATTGGTATAATTATTGATACATTATTGATATGTACACTTACATATCTACACAGATATATATGTGTGTGTGTGTGTGTGTGCTCGGTCACTCAGTGGTGTCCGATTCTTTGTGACCCCATGAACTGTAGCCTGCCAGGCTCCTCTGTCCATGAAATTTTCCAGGCAAGAATATGGATTGAATAGGCATTTCTTACTCCAGGGGATCTTCCTGACCTAGGGATGGACCCTGCATCTCTTTCACCTCCTGCATTGGCAAGCAAATTCTTTACCTCTGCACCACCTGGAAGCAAGTGATGAAATATAGCTTCAATTTGTATTTGTATTTGATATATTTTATACCACCTTTCTTAATGTTTGTTTTGAGAAAATTGTATTAAATAAGTATTATTATATAATTTTAGTAATAAATAATTTCACTTTTTTCCTTGGGAATTTCAGAAATTTAATTATCTGAAGATTACTTTACAATTGAAGGGTCCTTTTGTAAATTTACAAGGCATCCCTTCTGTTGTTTTTATCAAAGTCATTGACCAAACTGTTGAATAGTATGGCAGATATATGATAACATTGATTATCGGTATTCGGAGAGCAGCAGGGGAAAAAAGGCAAATCTTATGCAGTGTGAGAAAGAGCTTGGAAAGCTTCCTAGAAAGGGAATAAGCTGTGGGAGAAATCAAAGTAGTAATGTACAGCTCAGAAGAAGAAATATGAAAATGGCATCGTGCCATTGCTGGTTTACCCACTGACAGTGCTGGTTTGAGGTGTAAGCCACATGCCACCAACATTCCTGGGGAGCATGAGTGCCTGAGTTTCATTAGCTTAATGTAGAAATCACTGAGATTTCAGAAATCTGCTGCTTTCAAATTCTTTCTGGCAGTGCTGATTTAAGGAAGCCATTTGAGTGCGTTAACTCTGTTGTGGTTGACAGAATATTTGATTTATTAGTCTCGGACATGAGAAGATTTAATACTGTAGAAAAGAAGTAAATTGTTAATTTTGTGTACAAGGAGAGGGTGAAGCCTTTCAACTGCCCAAAGCAATGCAGATGTTGCTTTCCTCATGCATGTAGTGAGGTGCAGACTGCCATGGAAAGTCATTGCTTGAGGTTCGGCATAAAAACAAACTCATTTTTCAAATGGGAAAGTTGGGGAAGAATTGGAGATTTTCATCCTCAGTGTTCCTTGGGTATGTGTGATTAAACATGCAACTATTTGCTGATTTGTGTGCATAGTAAATAAGCAAACAACAACATTTATATTTTAAAATGTTAGTTGAGTTTCGGCAATATTGGAGCAACTGATTGTTGAAACTAGATGATTTCTCTAAACAGATGGAGTTGGAGGAATATTATTTCTTTTTGAAGTATAGGGGGTGGTTCAAAACTCCCTGATTGGAATGCTGTTCCAAAACTAAGGGACAGCTATTTAAAGTTGCCAAGAGCTGAGTGGGTGAACAGTTCTAAGGACCAGCTGGGAAGGACCTGGGAGAATCAAAGGAAACAAGCCCACTCATGTGTATAGGTGGAGAAAAAGACAGACACAGGATGGAGTTGTGTGTGACTCTAAAAGTAATAATTTTTGAAAGGTATGAGACAGAAAAGGATGATAGTGTGAAGGTTACTCATCTCACATGCTAGTAAAGTGAAGTGAAGTGAAGTCGCTGTCGTGTCCGACTCTTTGCGACCCCGTGGACTGTAGCCTACCAGGCTTATCTGTCCATGGGATTATCCAGGCAAGAATACTGGAGTGGGTTACTATTTCCTTCTCCAGGGGATCTTCCCGACCCAGGGATTGAACCCGGGTCTCCTGCATTGGAGGCAGACGCTTTAACCTCTGAGCCACCAGGGAAGCCCCCATGCTAATAAAGTAATGCTCAAAATTCTCCAAGCCAGGCTTACATAATATGTGAACCGTGAACTTCCAGATGTTCAAGCTGGTTTTTTAAAAGGCAGAGGAATCAGAGATCAAATTGTCAACATCTGCTGGATCATCGAAAAAGCAAGAGAGTTCCAGAAAAACATCTATTTCTGCTTTATTGACTATGCCAAAGCCTTTGACTGTGGGATCACCACAAGCTGTGGAAAATTCTTAAAGAGATGGGAATACCAGACCACCTGACCTGCCTCTTGAGAAACCTGTATGCAGGTCAGGAAGCAACAGTTAGAACTGGACATGGAACAGCAGACTGGTTCGAAACAGGAAAAGGAGAACGTCAAGGCTGTATATGGTCACCCTGCTTATTTAACTTCCATGCAGAGTACATCATGAGAAACGCTGGACTGGAAGAAACACAAGCTGGAATCAAGATTGCCGGGAGAAATATCAATCACCTCAGATATGCAGATGACACCACCCTTATGGCAGAAAGTGAAGAGGAGCTAAAAAGCCTCTTGATGAAAGTGAAAGAGGAGAGTGAAAAAATTGGCTTAAAGCTCAACATTCAGTAAGCTAAGATCATGGCATCTGGTCCCATCATTTCATGGGAAATAGATGAGGAAACAGTGGAAACAATGGCAGACTTTATTTTTTTGGGCTCCAAAATCACTGCAGATGGTGACTGCAGCCATGAAATTAAAAGACACTTACTCCTTGGAAAAAAGTTATGACCAAAGTAGACAGCATATTCAAAAGCAGAGACATTACTTTGCCAACAAAGGTCCGTCTAGTCAAGGCTATTGTTTTTCCAGTGATCATGTATGGATGTGAGAGTTGGACTATAAAGGAAGCTGAACACCAAAGAAATGATGCTTTTGAACTGTGGTGTTGGAGAAAACTCTTGAGAGTCCCTTGGACTGCAAGTAGATACAACTATTCCATCCTAAATGAAATCAGTCCTGAATGCTTTGTAAGAACTGATGTTGAAGCTGAAACCAATACTTTGGCCACCTGATGTGAAGAGCAGACTCATTTGAAAGACCCTGATGCTGGGAAAGATTGAGGGTGAGAGGAGAAGGGGATGACAGAGGATGAGATCGTTGGATGGTATTACTGATTCGATGAATATGAGTTTGAATAAACTCCAGGAGTGGGTGATGGACAGGGAGGCCTGGCATGCTGCAGTCCATGGGGTTGCAAATAGTCAGACACGACTGAACAACTGAACTGAACAGAGTTAAAGAAAATGTTATCTGATAAGCAAGCAAAAATGGAGTTTCCTAGTTTGGGGTGGAGTCGGGGTTTTCTGTGAAAGATGAGTGATCAAGAGACCAGAATTCAGTAAGAAAGGAGACAACCATGCACTTAAATGGGAACTCTGAACAGTGCATTTTTGGAGAGGCTGCATTTTTCTAAGCCATCATGATTTTACTGTACATCAATAGGAAGAAAAACATCCAGTAGCTAATTTCCTTTTTCAAGCTTTGTCTCACTCAGGAAAATCTATATTCTGAGGCTAAAGGCAGAACTCCCCAAGAGGTCATTACATGCTGACCTGTCACTTTAGGTGTAGTAAAAAAAAGTTGGATATACAAAGGTTTTTCTTCCCTTTCTTTCTTTTTTTATCTCCAGATTCTGACAAAGGTCAGTTGTCTAGGCAGGTACAACATGCAGAAGTAGGCTCAAGTTGAATTGGTTTTTACAACAAAACTCCCAGAAGGATGGACTAACTGCTAATTCTCAATCAGTCTTTTTGTGGTACTTTCCCCACCATGCTCAGGGGTTAAAGCGTCTGCCTCCAATGTGGGAGACCCGGGTTCGATCCCTGGGTCGGGAAGATCCCCTGGAGAAGGAAATGGCAACCCACTCTAGTATTCTTGCTTGGAGAATCTCATGGACTGAGGAACCTGGTGGACTGCAGTCCATGGGGTCACAAAGAGTCGGACACGACTGAGTGACCTTACTTACTTACTTACTCCCCCATGATAGAAACTATGTCAGAAGATTTGATCAGCTAGAACCAGAGCAACATGAACTATTTAAAGGTGAAATAATCCATAAGAGATCATTCTGTCCAAGATTTTTAATTCTATGTTTAAGGAAAGAAGCACTGTAAGAGATTTACCCAATGTATAAAATAAGTTATTTTCAAGGAGTACCAGAACCTGTTTTCTTCACTCTCTTAACCCAGTTTTCTTTTTCAGGATTATTCCTTTTGAGAGGGGAACAAAACATTGTTGTGGAAGCTATGGCCAGTGCTTAAAAATCTCATTTGTTTTGGGTCTAGGAAATCTCAGAACATTTGGATGATAATGGATTCTTCTTTCAGTGTTAGAAGCTGTTCTCTTTGTTGCTTCTGCTGTTTTTATTATTGTTATTACTCAACTTGTGCTAGTTGGTGGTGATGAACTTTAATGGGAAACAGGCAGATGATGCCTGGGTTCCAAGTGCCTTCCTAAGTATTTCCTAGTGCAGTTCAACACCGAATGATCAGATCACACCACATTCTGTCCAGGTTATTTCTTCCCTACTGAAATTCTTGTGATATTGTATTAAGGAGATTTAACTTGGGCTTCAGAGTTTTAGGCAAATCCAAACTCATACTGTTAAAAGATTAATTGAGGCATATTAAACATTTTAAGAGGTTTTTTTTTTTTTAGCAAAATCTATTTGAATTTTGCAGTACCAAACCAGAAGTGGTTAGGAGCCGAGGTGGGTGGCAGAGTGGGGTGAAATGTACAGAAGGTGCAGAAGCACCAAAAGGAAATAATTTGATTGACTGTAGCTTGAAGCCTAGTGACTGTGATTGGCTATCGTTAGGTTTCAACTTCTTAACCTTGACGTATGTACAGATGTAGGTTTGGGTTTGCTTAATTAGGCTTCTGTAGCATTAGAAGTTTAATAAGCCCCTTGTTTAATCAATTTAACAATACCCATTCATTCCACAACTTGATCGACTGTCAACAAATCATATAAAAAGGAAAATGAATAGTACCTACCCTCAGGTTACTTATGACCAAGCGCCTACAAGACAATGAGAATAATTCTAAGAAAAACTAAGTCAATGCAAATATAAGTAAGTTAAACACTGTGAGATTAAATCTGGAAAAATCCCAAATAAGAGAAAAAGTATACTGAGTCTAAGGCAACTTCAGAAGTCTTCCTAAGGGAAGCTTAACTTTAAGCCTTTGGGGCATTACCACGGAAAACCATGACTTTCCTTTAGAATAAAGATGCAGAGTCAGCTGACTTCCACATCAAGTTTGCCCTCCCACGGCCTAGTCCCTTCCCCTCCATAGCTGGATCAGAGTGTCTGCCTGTGGGGAGTTGCAGATGGATGCCTATGTAGCTGGTCTTTTCCTTCCATGTTAGACTTTGATGATAAATCACTGCTTTGGGAGAAATGATGCCCAGCATCCAGGAGGAAAAGCTTTCTGGCCATAGGCTATTTCAGATCTGGCAGGCTGCATGCACTTAATAAATATCAAAGAAAAATAAGTGATGAAGCCCAGGAGAAAGGTTTCCTTCTTGTTTCCCTGTCCTTTTGGAGAAATACAGTCTCGTTTTGACCTTGTCATTTTTCCAGTATCTACTGGTGTACATTTCCCTCTCATGTTCCAGGGTAATTCACAACTAAATGGAATTCTAGAACTCTTGATAGATTTTCAAAGGCTGTTGATACTTAACTGCCACTCGCTATTTTTCACTTGATAACCCAGTATCATAAGAAAATGAATCTCCTTTCAAAATTAAAATCATAATACGTTCTTGAAGCAAATCAACACATCAGGAAGTAACAGAGTATTGAGAAATTAACAGAAGATACTGAGTGCCTACTCTATACCAGGCTTTGTATAGTAGTGATGAAGGTTCTTGATCTTCACTGAAGTACAAGTTGTAGAGCTTTCTTAAAACCCCCATCTTAACTAATTTGCTTAGTTCTAGTCAGAAATTGAACCACTCTACTCTGTCTATACTGAAATGCAAGCCACTTCCACACTTTTCGTTGTTCAGTCGCCCAGTCGTGTCTGACTCTTTACAACCCCATGGACTGCAGCACACCAGGCTTCCCTGTCCCTCACCATCTCCCAAAGTTTGCCCAAGTTCATGTCCATTGCCTCAGTGATGCCATCCAGACATCCCAGACATCTCATCCTCTGATGCCCTCTTCTTCTTCTGCCCTCATCTTTCCCAGCATCAGGGACTTTTCTAATGAGTTGGCTGTTCACATCAGATGACCAAAATACTGGAGCTTCAGATTCAGCATCTTTAAGCCTCAAGTAAATCCCAATTGCCCTCTTTTATAGGTGTGAGAATCAGCTCCCTATGGTACCTTCCCAGATTCTAAGCTTTACCATATAGAAATACATAGCTATTCTGGGCCCTGTGGAATCTACTGTTCAGAATCTACCTCAGATCCAGTGATCTGAAGGCCAAATGACTTCTCTATCTTGCCTTTAATAGTTCTCACTGTGATACATAGGATCCTGTGTGTGTGTGTGTGTGTGTGTGTGTGTGTATGTGTGTTAAGTCTCTTCAGTCATGTCTGACTCTTTGCAACCCTATGGACCACAGCCTGCAAGGCTTCTCTGTCCATGGGACTCTCCAGTCGTGAAAACTGGAGTAGGTTACCATGCCCTCCTCCAGAGGATCTTCCCAACCCAGGGATCGAACCCATGTCTCTTACCTCTCCTGCATTAGCAGGGTTGTTTTTTTGTTTTTTTTTTTTACCACTAACACCACCTGGGAAGCCCACATAGGATATTACACTAGCTCAAAGGCCCATCTAAAGTCATTCCTACAGAATACATCCATGGTTCCAAACCTGGGAATCTGTGAACTCCTCCTGGCAAAGTTCCCTCTGATCAATTGGTTGACACTGGAGCATATTTGCTAGTTGATAGATAAGGCCAAAGAGGTTGGATTTACCATTAGGTTAAGGTTGGCTCCTTCACCTTACATTTAAAATTAATATCTCCAGCTAATTTCTCTAGATAAGCATTACTATATAGGATGCCATTCTATATTATTTGAGCTCCTTTCCACAGCCAAAAGCAAGTTTTCCTCCTGTTTAGAAGCTCGAGTCCCCTTTAGACCTCTCACTAAATTCCAATTTCTGCTTGTCAGTTTCCTCACAAAACTAACAAGACTGGCGTACCCTCAGCCCAGTGAACAATCCCATTCGTCCCCCAGGTATTCTTTGGTAATTTATTATTCAAGAGTTCCCTCCTCCCTCTTCTCTTGCAACCTATTCCTTCATACACAGCGTACAAGATAACCACCCAGAATATCATCATGATAATAGAACATTGTGCTCATAAATTACCACTAGTACAGAGAGGACAGATTTCTTCTCTTGGAAATATGTGAAACCTTTTCTTATTCTGTAGGGTTTTTTTTAATATTCATATTTATCCTCAACTTGAACTTTTTGAAATTAGAAATGTTTCATTAATTCTTTCAATTTTAGATGGACATGTCTAATGTCCCAGACATTATATTATTTGCTGGCATACAGAGTAAAACCTATCCATGAAGAGTTCTCTACCCAATAGTGTAAGTAAGATATGAATAAATATCAAAACATAGAATGTCACTGCCATGGTAGAGGAAGTACAAGATCTGATAGTGGCCTGCATGAGAGAACGATTGATTCTGGCTGTATTTTTTAGAGTGCCTGATGTAATACCTTATGCTTATTAGGCTTACAGTAAATAGTTATTGGTGATGATAATATGGCATAAGTAGAAATTCACAGAAGAGAGGAGGTGGAAAATCATCTTTCTTAGAACTGAGATAGATGCCAAGCATTGTGATGATAAGAATACTTCTCGGTAATGGGTGGCTTTTATTATTAATACTACAATCCCTTATTATAGTTATAAATTGCTGTGATTTATTGAGTGCACATTATATATCAGATACCATGCTATATTAATATATTTTCCTCATGGCACACTATTCAATCATAACACAGTCCCTAGTGATTGGGTATTTTTCCTACTTTATGGATAAGAAAACAGAGGCTCAGTCAGACAGTGAATTCCTGAGCCAGAATTATAATACTCTCTGTCTTCCACATTTCTCCACTTAACCACTCTATATTATTATCAATATGAATATTGAAGCCAAATATGTCAATACATTTCCAAAACAACTAATTATTTGAAACAGTTGTACCAATGCCCTAGGATTCTTTAGACAATTGGAATAGTCATGATGTGTTATTCAGTTATTAGCAAAATTGAAATAGAATCTCTTAGAGGAAAGATATATATAGTTTTAGAATCATTTCCCAGCAAAGTGGACTATTGAATACATGAGTGAATTTGCATCCAGTATTCAAACTTCTCCTGGTCTTACAAATTATATAATAGTAAAGTGACAAACTATAAAACCAGCATTTAAATTTAAAACAGTACTTTAGTTCTTCATGAAGAGTTTATAAAACATTTCTTGGAAGAATTTTCACAGGCATTTTCTCAGTCAAGATTTACACTTCATTTTAAATGAAGATTTCTTCCTATTGGATATTATCTTAGTCATTTACATTCACATTTCTTTCATTTATTGCTTTTCTGTAAATCTGTGATCAAGGCTGTTATAATAAAACTTGTAACTACTTATAAGTATTCACTGGGAATATAACCTTATTCTCAAAGGATTAGGCTATAAACAAGGATTAGTGTCACTAAACACAATATGCTAGAATTGATTGTTTAAAATGAGTTACAAATGTTTTAGAGACTTAAAATAAAGCATTTATTTAATAAAGAATTAAGCAAGTCTTGTATCCTGTTGTTGTTTAGTTACACTGTTTGTGAAGATCCCTTCCTTTTCTATAAACACCTCATTTTTTTCCCACATTGCACATTAATATTAGATGCTTTGGTATGTATTGCCTTAATCAGAAAAGCATATGAACTAAAGCCAGCTGTGGGACTGCAGAGCATCTCAAAGATGCTATAAAGGGGACATAAACAAGACATTAGACCTCTCATTCTCTTTCTCTCTCTCTATTTTTTATTGCCTAGCTCAGTGGTCTGTTTTATAGCCATGATGCTCTGCCTAGCAGTCAATACTCCACCTGCAAGCTAGTCTGATTCTCAGGAAGGTAGAAAATCTTTGACCATGAGGTTGTATACAGTAGAGTCTGTTTCTTTGTTATTTCTCCCTGTCAGTCTCTCTGGTATTCATTTTCCATCTTATTTTGTCTAGCCCTTCTCTGCAAACATTACTAAGGAAGTATATATGTGTCAGGGATACAAAAAAAAAAAATGTATATGGGTCAGGGAGAGAAAGTGAGTACATCGACGCCTCAGAGGTTTGCCCTGGTTCCCTCACTGTGTGAAATAGAGGGTCAATTTTGAAGTCATCCTGACAATCTGGTGCCTATCCATCTCCCTTCTCACCTTCCTCTAAACTGTGCCTTTCCCTCTCTTCTCCATAGTCCTTTTTCTTATTTTCATTTCTCTCCTCTCTTCAAAGACATTACAGTATGGACATTTCTTCTTTAACGAACACTTTTAAAATGTCTCTTGTATGACAGACACTCTGCTGGAATTACATCAATGAATAAGACGGAGTCATCTTTGGGCCATATGGGAAAATATATATTGAGCAAATGATCCTACAGATTTTTATAAAGTTTCATGAGAGGGAAGTCCTGGAAGCGATATGTGTGTGAAGTCAGGAGCCTTAGCGGAACATTGTAGTCTAACTGGGTCAGGACAGGTTTTCCTCCTAAAGTTACATGATCTGATCCTGAATTCCCTTCACGAACTTCAAGTTCACAGTCACTTTTCAGAATAAACAGCTTTATTTTGTTTACAAAATTAGGAATCAACCATCTGCTTTTATTGTTATATCTTTCTCCCTCTTTCTGTCCCATTATTATAAACAGCCCTAATCATTATATTCAATTACCAGCATCTACCTCGCAGATTCTCATGGGATTACTAGGTGAATATATGTAAAAATCACCCCAAAAGAAGAAATGCCAGTTATTAGGCCAAGCTTCTGTTGTTTGGGTAGCAGCCTATTGATAGGTGAATATTTACATGGCCAGTCTAGCTTCCTATATACTGAGTACCTATATTGCGTGCTTCTCATTTCCTATATGCTTATGTCTAGGCACAGGCCTGTGGTCTAGCCTGTTTTAATTGACTCTTGAAACCAAGATTCCATGATTCTTGGCAGCTGTCTAGTCACAGAGTTAAATGATAATGTCACTGAACTTGAACAATTAAAGAGAAAAATCCCGATTACTGCTGACTCTTCCTTTTTGTCTATGCCTTACAGAGCTGCAATCTTCTTCTTTCCCACTTTCCTTCACCTTTGTTGGGATAACACAAGTGTTCAGACTCAACTGCTTTACTCATTCCTCATAAATCGGCCTTTCTAAAATGTGTATGACTTCTGTTGGCTATTTTTCAAACCATTTCTTCACTTACACATCTCGTAAGTGTGTAATGAGAGTCAAATATGTGAGCAAACCGCAGAATGCAAACTGGCCTGGTGAGGCCAGGGGGATTGGGGGAGTGGATATTGAGATAGCAATTAAATGTCGCTCTTAACTCAGTCTTCTGTCTTTTGATAGATTAAGAAACTGTCTTGTGTTTCACATGATGGTTCTTTGGAGAAGAACTAGCTCCATGTTTTCATTTTAAGGATGTGAAAGCCCTAGAGGTTGTATAATTTGTTGAGAGTTACATAGAGAATCAGTCATCAACCATGTAGAATTATTTCTATGTCTACTATTGTTCTTTATGAATATTTCCTTTGCAAAGGGCGGCATTGTTTTTATTAATTGAATTAATTGAATTTTTTGTGAGCTAAATCTCTTAACTCATCCTTTCTGGAACAATGAAGAACAGAAAACTTCCTTTTCTCTGAAATCAAGTTGTTCTGGAACCTGTAGCATCAAAACCAGTAAACCCATACTTCACCAGTGTTTGTGTAAATCTACCAACAGAACCTGAGTAGCTTATGTTATAAAGTGTTATAAAGTTGAAAAGATCTTTGTTGGGAGATTTTCTATAATTTCCCTAATTTTTTTTTCAATTCTGCTTCAGATTTTGGTGGAGCAAGTCTTAGAACTGCTGTCAGTAGAGCATGGAGGAGACAAATAATTTTGCCTTCATTCTAGATCATTAAAGTCTCAAATTTGCATCAGAACTGATTCCCTCTCTCTCAGATATAAACAGTAGGAGATATTTTTATGCTCTTTATATATCTTCAAATGGAATCTGTTAATATGTTTTCTTCAGCTATTAATGAGCCATTGGGTTAGCCAAAAAGTCCATTTGAGCTTTTTCTTTAAGATGGTCTGGCAAAACCTAAACAAATGTTTTGGCCAACCAAATAATAAAAATGATGATCTTCTTCACTGTTTACTTTATATCTACCCCCTCAGCAATACAGAGGAGTTATATATGTATCCAAATATTTAATTAATATTAACTTGCAGAATAGTTTTTCCCTAATACAACACCATCTCTAAAACTTTGATTTTTTTTTTTTTTGCTTTTTGCATATTATTTTGTTAAACTTAGATAATGTCTGGGATTATTGTACTTAGATTATCTTTTAAGGTAAACTTTTCTTTGATCGTTTGGTTTTGCCATAGGGCTTGCTACAGCCAGCATCCTTTGGTCTGTGCATACCAGAAGCACCTCTGAATCAGTCAGGGTGCTCCCTGGAGGAATTTTTGTTCTCTGGAACTAAGACTATATAATTCTACTTCAAAAGACAGTTGGTTAGTTTGTGTATTATTATATGTAAAGGGGTTATATTCATTGTTTTTTAATTCAGAGCCTGCAATGGTTTCCTTTTAAAAAACTATTTAAATTTTTTTCTTTGTACTCTTAGATCAACCATCCCTCTTGTGTCCTATAGTAGTCTTTCTGTTTTATTTTTTAATTCTGACCTTTTACTGTGATGAAGACTTTCTTGTGTCACATTTTTATTTCTTATCTTGGCACTTTCTTATACTTGAACTCTAGCTTTCAGCATCCATTGTTTATTGCTATAGTTGTCCAATTAACCAAATTTTCGGTAAACAAGCCTACTTTCACATTCAATGAGTTTTTAAAAGATACAGCTGTTTCTTAACATTTTTTCTTGTAGTTTAGAACCAGTTGAAATGGTATCTAACCTAAAAGGATAGCATATAATTTAGTGATTAAGAGCTTTGGTATTAGACCAGCATTCAGATTCCAACTCAGAGACATACTAGCTTTATATCTTTGGCAAGTTACCCTTTAAACTCTCAAAGAGTCAGCTTATTCATCTACAAACTGGTAGTAATAATAGCTAGTTATTAAAATAAAATTTAATTCAAAGATACAATAAAATAATATTGGAAAGGATTTGGCTGGTATTTGGCACAAAATAAGAGTTGGGTAATGATTTTAGTTGTTTTTATTATTGACCAATAAGTTAGTCTAGGAATAATTGTCATTAGCAATGTCAATTGTTCATGAAATAGCATGCAATTTCCCTTTAATGGCACTGATGTTAAACTGATGTGTATTAAAATATGTTCAGAGTGGATCCAATATATCTTGAGTGTGAGCATATATATGGAAACTGTATCTATAGTTACTTACACTGAAGTATAAACAAGTTTTTGTACCCACAAAATTGCACTTATTTTTAGGGCACTGGTGTCAACAGCCACCTCTTCAAAGAAATTATTTCTTTTGATCCATTTAGTAGCTTGATCCCAGCTGCATAAAAATAGACTTGCAGTATTTCATTTTTCTACAGACTGCTGATGGCTGCATTCCATAACTCAAAAATCTGTCAAAAGGAAGCTTCTGAAACTCAAAAGCTTTTGCAGAAACTTGTTGCATTCACTAACATTCAAGCTGGAATTATTTGTGATTCACAAAATATAGACTTTAAAAATATTGTCTCAAAATATTGAATGTGATACTTGACTCTACATTAGATACTGATTGTTAAAATTGCATAACATTATGGTTACCATTCAATCAGTAATTATATAGTTTTATGATGATGTGGCCACCTGATGCAAAGAACTAACTCGTTATAAAAGACCCTGATGCTGGGAAAGACTGAGGGGAGGAGGAGAAGAGGGGAACAGAGGATGAGATGGTTGGATGGCGTTATTGACTCAATGGACATGAGTTTGAGCAAACTCTGAAAGATAGTGAAGAACAGGGAATCCTGGCATGCTGCAGTCCATGGGGCTGCAAACAGTCAGACACAACTGTATTGACTGAACAACGTGATGATTTTTAATATTTTCTCTTGGGCCAAATGGGATCAATCACTCCAATAAGGAGAATATGCACAGGAATACTATGTGTATGTGGGTGCTACAGTTGATAATAGTAGCCTCAGCAACACTGTTAGTTACAATAGTGAATGCTTTGACCACTTGGAGGAAACTTTCCAACTGTCACACTCATGTCTATGAATTTATTTATAAGGTTGAAAGTTCTGTGTCAGATTTTAGTACTTATTACTATTAAACTTTAGTCAAAGAACATATCAATCACAAAGAAACAGGCAGATAATGAGTATCCAAATGTACCAGCACCCAGTTCTGGCAGTTGTCTAATACACTGACATGGTTTTATCTGTAAGTTAAACTCTCTCAATTTCTACCCTCTGACTTAATTGTTTTCAAGCAAATACAGGACTGCCTCATTCACCTGAAGATACTTCAATATGGATTTTATTATATATATATATATATATGTGTGTGTGTGTGTATATATATATATAGACAAAAGAAAAAGACAGAAAAACTATGATCACAGTAACTTTGGTGCTATTTTGCTGATGACATTACAGCTATGACCTAGAAATGTCTTGAGTACTATTCTTCCAGGATTCCTATCCCCACAGGATTCTCAAGAACAACACAAAATGCATGCCTAAATTCTTTTCATGTAGAACTCTCTAGAAAAAAATAATTAAAACACCCAACATGGACTTGAGGCCAAAATGACATCTCCCTCACAATCTGAATCTTTATCACTATCATTCATAGATCTTTCTGCAAGTGAGAATATGGGGACTGGAAAGGAATGAGTTTACTTAGCCATCAATTGCCAAGAGTAGAAGAGGAATATCAAGAATTTCCAACCTAAACTTAGAGCTTTCATTTACTTAGGCCTGAGGCAACCAGTCCATTCTGAAGGAGATCAGTCCTGGGATTTCTTTGGAGGGAATGATGCTGAAGCTGAAACTCCAGTACTTTGGCCACCTCATGCGAAGAGTTGACTCATTGGAAAAGACTCTGATGCTGGGAGGGATTAGGGGCAGGAGGAGAAGGGGACGACAGAGGATGAGATGGCTGGATGGCATCACTGACTCAATGGGCGTGAGTTTGAGTGAACTCCGGCAGTTGGTGATGGACAGGGAGGCCTGGCGTGCTGCGATTCATGGGGTTGCAAAGAGTCAGACGTGACTGAGTGACTGAACTAAACTGAGCTGACTGAGGCAAAAAAAAAAAAAAAACCACACACACACACACACACACACACACACAAAACTTTGACCTAACCTAACTCCTCCAGCAAATATGGAAAACTCAGCAGTGGTCACAGGACTGGAAAAGGTTTTCATTCCAATCCCAAATAAGGGCAAAGCCAAAGAATGCTCAAACTACCATACAGTTGCACTTATTTCACATGCTAGCAAGGTAATGCTCAAAATTTTCCAAGCCAGGCTTCAACAGTATGTGAACAATGAACTTCCGGATGTTCAAAGTGGATTTAGAAAAGGCAGAGGAACCAGAGATCAAATTGCCAACATTTGTTGGATCATCGAAAAAGCAAGAGAGTTCCAGAAAAAAACATCTATTTCTGCTTTATTGACTATGCCAAAGCCTTTGACTCTGTGGATCACAACAAACTGTGGAAAATTCTTCAAGGCATGGGAATACCAGATCACCTGACCTGCCTCCTGAGAAATCTGTATGCAGGTCAAGAAGCAACATTTAGAACTGGACATGGAACAACAGATTGGTTCCAAATTGGGAAGGAGTACATCAAGGCTGTATATTGTCACCTTGCTTATTTAACTTATATGCAGAGTACATCATGAGAAATGCCAGGCTGGATGAAGCACAAGCTTTAATCAAGATTTCTGAGAGAAATATGAATAACCTCAGATATGCAGATGACACCACCCTAATGGCAGAAAGTGAAGAAGAACTAAAGAGCCTCTTGATGAAAATAGAAGAGGAGAGTGAAAAAGTTGGCTTAAAGCTCAACATTCAGAAAACTAAGATCATGGCATCCAATCCCATCACTTCATTTGGGCAAATAGATTTGGAAACAATGGAAACAGTGACAGACTTTATTTTGGGGGGCTCTGAAATCACTACAGATGGTGACTGCAGCCATGAAATTAAAAGACGCTTGCTCCTTGGAATAAAAGCTATGACAACCTAGACAGCATATTAAAAATCAGAGACATTACTTTGCCAACAAAGGTCCACCTAGTCAAGGATATGGTTTTTCCAGTAGTCATGTTTGGATGTGAGAGTTGGACTATGTATGAAGAAAACTGAGTGTGGAAGAATTGATCCTTTGAACTGTGGTGTTGGAGAAGACTCTTGAGAGTCCCTTGGACTGCAAGGAGATCCAACTAGTCTATCCTAAAGGAAATCAGTCTGGAATATTCATTGGAAGGACTGATGCTGAAGGTGTAGCTCCAATCCTTTGGCCACCTGATGTGAAGAACTGACTCACTAAAATAGATCTTCATGCTGGGAAAGATTGAGGGTAGGAGGAGAAGGAGATGACAGAGGATGAGATGGTTGGACAACATCACCAACTCAATGGACATGAGTTTGAGCAAGCTCCAGGAAACTGGTGATGGACAAAGGGAGGCTTGGCATGCTGCAGCCCACGGGGTTGCAAAGAATCAGACACAACTGAGAGACCGAACTGAAATGACCTCTTCCATGGGCTTCCCTGGTAGCTGAGCTGGTGAAGAATCCTCCTGCAATGCAGGAGAGCCCAGTTCAATTCCTGCATTGGGAAGAGCTGCTGGAGAGGGATCGGCTACCCACTCCAGTATGCTGGCCTGGAGAATTCCATAGACAGAGGAACCTGGCAGGCTACAGTCCATGGGGTCACAAGAGTTGAACACAACTGAGGGACTTCCCTTTACTTCAGCTCTTCCATAGGGTATGCTGTGGTTCATCAGGTCCTAAGTTCAGGAGTGTCTATCATAAAGGAAAATGTGTACTCACAATTCTTACTTACTACTCAAGAGTATGCACTCACTTAAAACATAGAGTGGAGAATCAATAGCACTGTGGTCAATTGGATCAGTGTGGTATAGTCATTCTCAAAGTGTGTTTTGGGCAGCCTTGGTGCTGTGGGATGTTAATAGGTGTCTTTAAAAGGAGAAGGTCTTAAAACCTAAAATGTGTAACTTGCAGTGGGGATCACCAACAAGCAGATGTGGTAGGGGATGTTTTTGAAATGTATTTAGCTGTCAGTCTTTTATCTTTACTGAACATTTGTTAGGTTTAGTATTCATATTAACAGTCTTAGGGGAATGCTGATGTAGAAAATCAATATTGGATAAGGAAAAGAGAATGACTTGTTCATTTTATCCATTTTCTAGGTTTAAATTATTTGCATGATTGTTGCTACATTATTGAAGTTTGGGCTGTGAGTATACATTGCAAGGAAGTGCTTTGTGGAACTTTTATTCTATTTATTTATTTATTGGCCATGCCACACAGCTTGTGGGATCTTAGTTCCCCCACCAGGGACCAAAAACATGCCCTCTTGTATTAGAATCATGAAGTCCTAACCACTGTACCTCCAGGGAAGTCCTGGAACTTTTATATCAAGTAAACCTGATAATACTTTTTCTGACATTTGAAATAGAAAAACTATATTTTAAATCATCTTTGCTCATCTTTGCTCAGATTTTATAAATCTGAGGTGTTCCATTCTTTGTTTCTGACTCAACCTATGGAAAAAATGCCTGATTTTTCACATAAAAAAGCATATATACTGTTTCTCTTTTGTTAATTTCAAATATTTTATTTATGTTAACCCATTACTGTTAAATCTGGAACTGCAACTGCCTAGAGTTGGGTGTGAATGGCCCAACCTCATTCCTGTTGCTCTGTTGCCTTTCAGGTGGGAAACTTCTGAAAAAGTCATTAACCCAATCCTCCAAGTTAGATAGTAAAATATTATGATCCTCCACCCCCCAAAAAAAGAGGGAGTGCAAAATACCCACCAGGGACAGTCTAATCATGGACTAACCAGGTCACAAGTGGGGTATCATTTTTAGAATTTGATTGTATGTTTGTTAAAGAATATTGACAAACTGAAATACATTCTTTCCAGCTCTAAATGTGCATGAGTCTAGAATGGCAACTTTGGGGCTGTTTTGATCAGAGAAGCATGGATTCTTGGGAATATAACCATCATCTTCAGATATTTCTGAGTAAGCAAAATGGCTTTATTTTTGTGGCTTGAAAGGCTGTACTTGGCCCTTTGTGAGAAAATATAGAATAGGAAATGTACAGAGAAATTAATCCCTTTCTGATCATTAGTGCTTTGAACCCTGGCAGCGTGGATGGTCACAGCTGTTAGTTATCTGAATGCACTAGGCAGGGGTTGCTGCATGTTCTCTACCAGAAGCATTACCTAAGGACAATATTGACTGGGAGCTTGGGTTTCATGACCTTCAACTCTATTTTTCTTTAGTTATAAAAATATTTTATAAATTACAGGTCTAGCAATAACTCTCCCAACTACATTGAGGAACATTTTGAGAGCCTGATAAAATTATGGATCCTGCCTCCACAAAAATGCACAGATGCACACAAGCAATTTGCATACAAGTTTGGAGATTCTTGGTCCCCTTGAAGCTTTTCATACATCCCAGGAAAAGAATCTGATCCGTAATTTAATTAGCTTTGCAATTCTGAGTGAATCGCTTAACCCATCTATGCCACAGAATCTTCGTAATTAAGGTGTAGTGAATAGAGATCTTTAACATAGATAGATCTTTACATTCTTACACACACACACACACACACACACACACACACACACATTTGATGTTTGTTAGAAAGCAATTCTTGAGTATAAGACTCATCCTCAGTAGGAAAAAATGGAAATGGAAAGCAGGGGTCTTCCCACCACTTGAAAAATTGAATCCTAGAGATTAGAAGCAATGAAGCCTCATGTTCCTATTGGTTTGGACATAAACTTGTTCTCAAGTCTTGATTTCCAATTTTATCTTTTGTCTATTTGTGATAATAAAACAAGGGCACAGAAGGTGTGTGTGGGAGTTAGACCCGAGTGAAAGATGAGGAGTGGCTTTTGCAATAAAAGACAATTGGAAATCATGGGTGACTGGGTGAGTCCATCTTATAGCTCATTAACACTGCCCATAATTGGCACAGATCATTGCTGAGTTTATCCTTATGAATTAATTATACATACATACATATGCAAATCTATATATACATATAAAAATGGAAATTATTTCCATTAAATCAATTTTAGGAGGAGAAATAGAGACCAGCATTTCCTTACTATTACAGTACAGGTTTGTTTTATGCTAGCCCTTCAAAGTATGGTCTATCTTCAATCCAAAAATAAGACCGTCTTTTAAAAAGATTTTTTTATTGAAGTATAGTTTAATTACAATGTTGTATTAATTACTGCTTTAAAAGTGACTCAGTTATACATGTATATACATTATTTTTCATATTATTTCCATTATGTTTCATCACAGGAGGACTGTCTTTAGTAATCTCAAAAAAAGAAAAAAATAGGGGATAATTCTCCGTGTTAGTAAGTTAAGTGTTGAACAAAGGAATTAATTAGAAAAACTTTAAGTAGAAAATTCATTAGCACTTTTGAATTCCAGTTCATCCAAGTAAAGGAGTTTTTGGAATAACCCTCCTTCTTTCCCTCCCAACTCTTTTTCCACGTTCCTCTTCCTTCACTGTTGTCTTTTTCCTTCTTGTCATAAACAATTATTTATGGTACACTCCAGGAAGTGCCTAGTTTTATAGAAAAAAAAAATTAAAGAAGATATAAAGGGCCATCTGGGCAAGACGTCAACCCTCAAGGCATTACTACCTAGTGGCTGACAGAGGACACACAGGAAATCATTGTTTCTCTGTTTCTCATAAACGCATATGGATGGACATGCCACGAGGCAATATCTTCACAGCAGTGCCAGACATTTATGAGCACCTGCTCTGTGCAAGGCTTTGGTCTGGCAAATAGTGGTGACACTAGTGTCCAGTCAGCTGTTACAAATGCAGATTCCTGAGCAAAACCTCAGAAATTCAGTAAGTCCAGGGTGAAGTACAACTTTAAATCACGGTTTCACAGGAAAGGTCTGTGAGCAGTTGGCTCACTGTATTTTGAATGGAGACCTGTTTTATGAAATAGAGAACCAGAAAAACATAAGACATAGACCCTACCGTGATGAAGCTAGAGTCTAGCTGGAGAGATAGTCTGTGCACACAGAGCAGAGCCACACGGTGGCTAAGGTCGTGATAAATAATGGCTGAAATAGTGGAAGTAGAAACTGAGGAGAGTCGTCAATAAATAGAATAAATACCTTTTATCAAGAGTGTTTATCTTTGCCTGTTAGCTATGGCCATCATTCTTTTAATACCTTTCTTTTGGCCTTTTGTCTGCATTCTCTAATTTGTTTACTTCTTACATCAGAGCTCACCGAAATGAGTAGGAAGATATACTGGCCAACACTTCTAGTAGCAGCCTGTGGGAGTTGTGGGTCAGTGGTTATTTCAGTATCACCTCCAATAGAAATGCCAGTCTGCCTAAGCTATGAGAGTGTTTGAAGCCATAGGAAATGTTGTAGAGGGGAGTTATAATCAGAAATCACAAAGAACATAAAAAACTGGCTACTTTTTTTAGATTAAGCATACATAAGATAGCTGTGTATCAGTTCTACCAGAATATGGAAGACAAGTAACATCATGCTATTAAATTTATTTGAGCCTATGTATTTGGGGTTGTAGAATTTGTTTAACCTCCTGTAACATCTACCCAGGTGATCTGGTATGAAAAGATAAGAATTTGAGTTTAATTGAGCACTGATAAAACTCCTAATGCTTATGATCAATAGAATGTGCATTGTTATTACACTTAGTCAGAAGTTGATGGTTTGCGTGGTACAGTCTAATTGCAACAGAGGCCAGTGGAAATTTCAGAGGAGATACATGATACAGTAAGGTAATATGGGTTTGTTTGGTTTATGTCACACATGCCCTTTTACTTATGTCTGCAGTTATCATGATTACTTCACCATCCACCTTTTTCTCAGATCATTTTGACCTTTCCCTTCTATATTCTCCAATGAGGTCTCCTCTCTTCTCCTATTTTGACTATTTATTTTTAGCCTTCCAAACTGGTGGCTATGCATTCTCAGCTTCTTAGCTTTAGAATTATTTTTTCTTATATGTATTATGGTACTTCCCTCCTGCACCCCTTCATAAAGAACATGGAGTACATTTCCTGGAACTAAGGACATATGATTGAAGATATATAAAATAATAATTATGTCTACTTTCCTCTCTATCATTACCTAGCTCCCCAAGAAGGTACTTGGATATGAGTTACTTGCCTAATGAGGGTGCAGCAGTATATACATCAGAGGGTAGCCTTTGTGCTTCTTCTTGACAACTCTTGCATAAGATCCTACTTTCAGTTTCCTTGGTTGACAATTAGACCTAAAGCTCCCTTTATTATTTCTCTCAAGTTCCATTATTTCTTTAAGGACCTGTTCACAGGTAAGATCTCAGGACAGGGGAACACATCAGAAATTACCTTGTGGAAATGCAGATTAATCCCAAATTCCCACTTTCTGAAATCTTCATTTATCTTAGTGCTATAATCTGCTTCTTTATTAATCTGTTTCCATCTATTGGCTCTTTCTCTACCTGCAAAGTCAGTGAAGCATACCTCTCAGATGGTAAAGAATCTGCCTGCAATGCAGGAAACCCAGGTTCAATCCCTGGGTCAGGAAGACCCCTGGAGAAGGGAATGGCTACCCACTCCATTATTCCTGCCTGGAAAATCCCATGGACAGGGGAACCTGGCTACAGCCCATGGGGTTGCAAAGAGTCGGGCATGACTGAGTGACAACACTTTCACTTCATTTTCATGGCTCTTCTGAGCATCTGGTCATTCCTTTTGTCAACGTATCTTTTAAAATAAGGAACTCAGCATGTCAAACCATATCCCATATGTGTTTTATGTAAAGTGTGGAAAAAAAGAACTACATCCTTCAATTAAATTCATGCTGTTTTTTATAACAGTTGCATCAAACTGTTGTCTATGATTACTTTTTGGTTCAGTGAAAATTTCATGGTACTTTTTTAAACTAAGAACTACAGAATCAGGTTTCTCTCATCCTGTGCTTGTGCTACTGATTTTTCTCAAAGCCCTATGCAAGATTTTACATTTATGCATGCTAATTTTCCCTACTCTGAAGCATATGGTAGTCTGTTGAAGAGGATGCCCTGCCAGTTGAAATGTATTTTATGAGCTCTACAATAATTAAAACAATCTTCACTCCTCTATGGACCATCTAGACTCTTCCTAGATAAATTTAATTTTTATTTGCATAAATAATATATACACAGAAGAAGAACAAAACCCAGCTGTAAATTCTTATCTAGGACTTTGAGGACTGTCGAAAACAACGACAAAGACATTCTTTAGTCGGTGATATAACTATTGATCTTGTGCCACAGTGGTTTTCTGGCTGCCCAAGTTAACAACTTGTTGCTTCTATGCATTTAATCATGGTGTGGTGCCCAAGAGTTAGGGCAATTGAAACTCTTTAGTCAGACAGGTAATTGCATGTGTACATCAAAGTTAATAGTGGCCTTCTAGAATGATAGAATATTAAATGCAAGGGAATTGTTTGGATCAATATTTGTTTCTTGAAAACTTTATAAACAGCATTTGCCAAATAGGTGGTAAGTACCTGGTCAATAAGCATGTCTGAACTGCTTTGAAACCCTTTGAATATGAAACTGTATTAACTGAAGTAAGACTCATTCAGTTCCAATTCAATACTGTCTACAGGGCAGTTTCTATAAGTCAAGGTACATATTAGACTTTTATGGACTTCAAGAGAGGACTGAGATGAGCCCAGTTAAGATACGGAAGCAATAAGCTCAAAGACTCCTTTCCTCAACTAGAACCAAACCCTCAAATGTTTGTTTCTGGATGAGATCAGGGCCTGGTACACATCCTGCTATAGAGCAGGTACTCAGTAAATATTTGTTCAATCAATAAATTATTTGATACTTTAAGGAATAAATGGAAAAATAAATGTATATCAGCTGTACCCACTCACATTTAGGTATACTGATTGGAAAGTTGAGTTTATTACTAATAAGCCCACTTCAGAGACTTCCTGATTGAGAATATTATCTTTGGCAGGTTCTAGTTCCTTATTTCTAGAAAATAGAATGTTCTCTTCCTTTTCCCTGGCATGCTTAGGAAGGACAAAGAGAGAACACTTCCCTTCAGGCCCAAAACATTCTTTACTCAAAGTCATTTTCTTCTTGTTCAAGGGCCGTAGATAGCCTTATCCCTCAGTTATTATCTCTAATAGGCCCCTTTATTAAAGCAATTACCTTTCTAAAATGCATGTGGTTCTGGAGTAATCCAAAGCATACCCTGAGCCGTTAAAATCACAGTTCTGGACAGTATGTTATTGACTTTCCTTAAGAATAAATGTCACCCTGAGTCCAACATGGCTAACCAACTCACCTAAATAATCATCCTTACCAGAAATTAGTTATATATTAGGTATATATTTACTTCCCCAAATTGATAACCTAACTTACACTGATTTAAACAGAAGATCATTTAGTTTTCATATTTAATAAGAAGCTCAGACGTAGGTGAGGTAGGGCTAGTATAACTCCAGTAGAATAATGTCAAGTATTTAGACTCCTTCTTACTTCTCCACCCTTAGAATATGATTTTGACCTCATGGTCTCAGAATGGGTATCTTTCATAGCAGTGATTCTGCATTTTGGACAAAAGGAATAAGCTTTTGTGGCAAAAAGAAAGAAAGGACATGCTGTCCAAGTCTGTCTTTGTAGAAAACCTTTCCCAAGAACTTCCATTTATATTCCCGCAAGGACACTCGGACTATCGGGAAGTTTGGGAAACAAGTTTCTTAATGGGACATGTTGCCATTCTATGTACTTTCTTCCTCCCTACTCCCCAAAAACAGGTCATTCAATTTTACGGGAAGATGGCAGAATAGATAATGAGTACAAATTGAAGTTTCTGCTATAACTGCCTTTCTAAACTTGATCTATGATCCAAGGACTGGGCTGCCCCTAAAAACTATAGGGACTAAAGTCACTGAATTTTAAAGTGAATCTTGGTATTCCTACATAGATACTACCCAGTAAGTCATAAGAAACTATTGGGTTCTTTAGAACCAGATCTGAATCTTATTATAGTATTTTTGTGCTATTTTTTTTAATCTGGAAAATTGTAACCTATTTTCCATTCCTTGATAGTAATCCAACTCTTGATTTTTTTTCTTTAATTCCCAGTTTTGGAAACCAAGTGGATTCAAATTTCATTTGCCTAACTAACCTGTTTTTAATCTATTACTGGATTGAGGGATTTTTACTGGATAAAAATAATATCATTTATTGCTCCAGATTCTGCTTATTTCAGCTACATCGGACAACTTCAAACTTCTTCTAAGACTGTATGATTGTAACAGTCAAATTTTATCCTATTGGATTGTAGATCTGTACTCTTCTGATTTTTGTGTATAGTTCCCTATTCCCTTTAATTTTCACAAATAATTCCCAAGTTTATACAGTAGATTATTCCACCAAGTTAGAAAATATCACTCAAATTATATATAAAACAAGAAATATCTATGTTAATATTCTCTTGCTTTTAATGTCTCTATAGGCTATTGAGTTCAAAACTGCCTTAGCATCACTATTTTGACAAAGTGGTAAAAAAAGGATGATTAAAATAAAAGTTAGCGCTTTGTTTACTAATCATCCACCATACCTCAGGTGTCTGTTAATAGTATGAAATGTAGGATTCTAGGCAAACTGGGTAACTGAGGAATATGTAGAGATAAATAATAAGTTTTGTCACAACCCTACTATATAGCTACAGGAAATTTCTGTTTTTAATTATCTAACAGTCTCAGCATAGAAAAAGTGCAGCTTCCTTAAACATGACTCATAAGCAATAAACCTTTAAAAAAATGGGCTGTGAAAACAACCTCATGATTTTACTTCCCATTTTATACATACAACTGTTGTTTGCCTCTATTAAGACTATGCCCTACTCCTCTTTGAATGTAAAAACATTTTAAAGTGATTAAGATTTTCACATGATATTCAAGAGCACAGTTTTATGCTTCAAATTTTCTCAAATCTGAATGCAATACTGACTGATGGCAGTAGTTATTGTTGTGAATCCAAAAAGGAAAGCAAACATTTGCTGAAACTTACATAGTTTTCAATTTTGTAATGCTAGCAAATGTGAGCTGCTTCAAAATAAAAATCACCTATATTTTCCCTAAATAATAAAACAAAAAAGCCTCACGTATCAGTTCGAAGTCTTCCTTGTTAAGCTAACTATCTTTAGCTTGTGTTGTGGTTTAGTTTATTATTATTATTATTTTATATGCTGTGTGAAGGTTTGCTCAAGGCTGTAAATATAAATGCTGCTACTGCTACTGCTAAGTCGTTTCAGTCGTGTCCAACTCTGTGTGACCCCCATAGATGGCAGCCCACCAGGCTCCTCCATCCCTGGGATTCTCCAGGCAAGAACACTGGAGTGGGTTGCCATTTCTTTTTCCAATGCATGAAAGTGAAAAGGGAAAGTGAAGTCGCTCAGTCGTGTCCAATTCTTTGAGACCCCATGGACTGTAGCCCACCAGGCTCCTCCGTCCATGGGGTTTTCCAGGCAAGAGTACTGGAGTGGGGTGCCATTGCCTTCTCCAATAAATATAAATGAGGGCTTTTTAAAATCGTTTTATTGATTGGCTGAGATGGTTTGTGTTTGGGGATCTCTTGCAGTTTCTCTAGAAACTATGTAAATTGGAAAAAAAAATCAGTATCACTTGAAAAAATAACCCAAACTGTAATTTAACAGCACAAAAGAGGGTACTATCTAATCCCTCAAGTAGGAAATTGCCTTTCTTAATGACCTGTTGCTTTCTACTGTTTCTGGCTCCTACTGCTGAAGGAAAAAAGACCCACCTTTACTTTTTTAGTATGTCTGTTTACTAGCCTCTGAAAGGCCTGACAGTAAATAATCATTGAAATGAGTAAATTTTAATAATAGTAGTAAAATGCATGACTGATAAGATGTACGTCTCATTTAGACAACTGCATTTACTGTTCCAAGGTAGGAGATAATATTATTTGGCACCTGAAATGAGAAAGTAAGGGTCTGGCTTGGTGTAGCAATGAGGATGTGACTCCTCTGTGGCTTGTCTACATGCTACTATAAATGTTAGATGGGATAAGATAGCACATGATCCCTAACGGATGGATTTCTCAAGTAGGCAGGTATTTCTGCATTATACTTTGATTTTTTTCCTTGCCAATAAGAAAGGAAACAGATTATGTTTGCAGCTGATCTTTCATTGACCATTGAAGTGTTCAATCAGAATTTAATCTGCTGTTTGCTATGCTAGGAAGTAGCATTATTTTAAAGCAAACCACTGTGAATTGGACTTACACCATTCCATTCTCAATATGTGGCTCCTAAATTTCATTAATGAGTGGCATTTTACATTGCACAGAAAATTGCACACTATTATATAGCTCCATTCTTAAAAATTAGAACAGCAAATCTGGTTTTAATTATTTAAGGGTGATGGTAGATAAGACATTTCTTCTTTCCATTTGGATGTGAAACATTTGCTCAAGTCTAGAAATGTTTCTTGTATCTCTTTGATTAGGTGTCTGAAGCAATCTGAGGGTAAACTAGTTCATTTGAAAATAATATACAAGGCAGTCATCATGTATGCATTTAAAAAATTACCAGATATGCTTTGTTTTAATACCTATCATGTGTTAAATATTGAAGATGACACCATATGCCTAATGAAAGCTTCATTAGGAAGATATTAGTAGATTAATTCCACTCGCTGGGTGGTTTATTTTATTTAGAATGCAATAAGGTAAGTTCATTAGTTTGCAGACGTAGTGTTTCCTACTGTACCTCAACACAACAGGAACAATTCCACAGAGGTCCACAGATCTACTAACACCTGTCAAGATAAACACACAAGTCTCTGGGGGAATCATCTCAGCAACAGAACAGAGAAAAGCTGAGGAAAGTAATTCTTTCACGAGAGAAAAAGAAGACAGTTGAAAAAAAAAAACTGATTAATGATTTTTGGAAATGCCTCTCAGAGGTCATATATTTTTATACAAGTATCAAAAAATATATCCTATATTTTAAGAATAAATATTTTGGAAAATATACTACAAATTTGGAAATAAATATAAATATCCTAAGAGATTCGAATGGAATGATCATTCAATCTGAATTGAGCCACTGGAAGTTTTCCCAAAACCTATAGCTAAGTCTCTCATCAATCCCAGAACAGGTATATTGGATTATAAGTTGCTATAGTGATATTATTTGAATGGTTATAGTTAAAATGCTGCCAGTATTTCCATTATAAAATCCTATTTTCAAGGATTTATAAGTTGGCTATAAATGTTTGCTTGGCAGTTCAACTTGGCAGCAAGCAACTTTGCTTGGTGCTATTTTATTTTCGTTTTACATAGAAGAGGAAAGACAGACATCTGTGTATAACATGAGTAGGAAAATGACAATGAATTCCATTATTCTTCATAACCAATTTATCATTCAAACTGAAGTTTAACCTAAATTTCTTACATATTTTAGGCAATGAACGAGCTCAAAGCCTGCAAGGATAAATTGAACAGGATTTGTTTCATTTCTTTTGTTTTTTGGTTTGTAAGGAGTTTTTTAAACTCCTACATACGGAGATACATTTAATCTATTATTTTGATATTCCATTCATTCAACACAATGATAGTATAAATATACTATTACATACCTCAGGTTTGTTTTTTTTTTAGGTATTTGTGATAGTCGATACTTGAGAGAGTTTAGCAAATAACTGACAGAGTTTAGAAAATTTTCCAACAATATTATAGAAGAATGAATGAGCTATTAAAGAGACATAAGAAGGAGAAGAGAGAATCTTTTTACAGAGAGATTGCATGAACAGTGGCAAAAGTGAAAAAATATATTGTGTTTAGGGAAGAGAAGTTCATGTGGCTGGAGCCTAGGATGTTTGCAGGAGAAGTGGCAGAAGTTGAGATAAAAATAAGACAGAGGCAGGATGGAGGCAAATTTTGAAGGGCTTAATATGCCATGGTAAAGAACTTTGAATTACCTAGAACACCAATCTTTGTAGTGGGGTAATCACACTAACTTAACTGTAGTGCCAACTTCAAAATATCACTCTTACAAAGTGTGTAATCTATTTGTCCTGAATTGGATGGTGATTAGATTATAGATCCCAGACAAACCTATTTAGAGATTCAGTTCACATTGCATGATTAAATTCTTTTCAGTGAATTCAAATGGCAACATATGCTCCAGAACGTATATCCATAAAGATGTATCAGATTGGTTTATGCTCCAAGTACTCCAGCGTTCAGGAAATGGAACTCATGGTATGGGTATGATGTCTGGTTCTAGATTTGAATATCTCTATTTACTAAGAAATTTGCAAATTACATCTCAGTTTTTATATCACCCTAATTTGCCTTATAGTTGTCCTTCAGCTCTAGTTCCATTCTCAGTAATCCCATGGCGCTTTCTTTTGCAGCAATGCATGTATGTGACAGACTCTGCCACCGCTGATGCAGGTGGCAGCTCCCAGGTTGTCAGTTTTTGTCATTGATCTTTCTCGTAGTTGATGCTGGTCAGACTGAAAACTTGAAATGCCAGGACCTGAAAGGGACTACTTTTTTTCTTTTCTTTTTTAAATGGTACCTGACTATTTGGATGATTAGGTTTTATATGGAAACAGGCATTTTCACCTGCCTAAGGCCACATGGCTAATAAGTTAGTAAAGTCAGATTCAGAGTGTAATGTCATGCAGTCAGTCCTATAAGAACTCAGTCTTGCCTCTAGCCACTGGCTAGGCTAACTGAGGAAGAGCTCAAATTCAAAAGACGAGAGAGAAAACAGTTTTTTCTAAGTAGAATGAAAGGAATTTATAGTTACATGTGTGAAATGAGAACATCTAGGTTTATAAGGTAGACATCTTGAAGTCTTTAAAGAATGCTTTAAAAAAGAGATCCGGGAACAGCACTGCTGTCTGTGTTTAGAGTACACAGCCAGAGAGGCGAAGTTATTGGTAAGGAGCTTAATTAGAAAGCCCTCCCGGTGTTGGTTAATAAAACCCATGTTAAAGACTTTGACATTCAGACAGAGCAGTGGTTCTGAAAATCTAGTTCCCCTGGGCCAGCAGTATGAGCATTACCTGGGAACCTGTTAAAAATGCAAATTATCAGGCCACTGTACAGATCAAGGGACTCAAAAGCAAAGCAATCTATGATTTAATAAGCCATTCTAGTGATTCTCAGACACACTAAAGTTTGAGCATCACAGTTTCAGAGAAACAGAATCATGGAGGTGGCTGAACTTGACTGAGTGGGAAGAGTCTGAAATTAGGCAAAATTAAAAATCCCGTTACAGCTCATTATTGGTATGTCTTTAGTCACTATCTAAAACATGTACATGTGAGTAAGTGGCAGTAACTTATATTTAGTGCTTAATATATTTTAGAGGCTGTTCTATTTCATTACACAGTGTTATAATCATTTTACATACAAGGAAATGGGAGTAAGGGTCCATTAAACCCAGTGTCAGATGGATAATAATCAGAGAGTCAGATTCAAACCCACAGTCCGGGCACTCAAGCCACATATTCTTCCTCTACACTATGAATGCAGTCCCATCAGACTGCATGAACCTAGGGAAGAGTTTGTCAGCAACAAAACTTCATTTAAGTAACTATACAAACAATGTAAGATGCTAGTGATTGGAAGTATATGATTGGTTGTTGCCAACGTAATACCCACAACACTTAAAGAGACAGTTGCTAATGAAATGTCTATGACCCAGCCTTGGTGCTTAGGCAATGAATTTTATGTCAGATGTCAAAATTAAGTTTTAATTTAAAAGGGCAAGAGAAAATATAGGGAGCATAACGTATTTCAGGCCTAAACACTGCTACCTGTGATTGATAAATAGATGCATATTTCACAAATCAAACCACAGGCTTTCATTTATTTTGAGTGAACTGGGCATCGTGCTGTCTTATGTTGGGTTCCTGCTACTCTCCCTCCTTTGGTATATCAATGTGGAGCTTCTAGGTAGTAGGTACATGGATTGAATTCACCAGTTTACATCTATGATGAGACTATGGGTCGGGGGGATGAAGGTGCACTTCCAGATAAGTAAACACATCATAAGTATATCTGCATTTTTGGTATCATTATTACTTTTGTGGACCTCAACTTTATCATCTGAAGAGATTGAACTACAAGATTTCCAGGGATGCTTTTCGTCCTGGCATGTTTCCTTCCTCCCTCCCTCCGTCCCTCCCTCCCTCCCTCCCTTCCTTCCCCCCCTCCTTCATTCATTCTCTTTCTTCCTCCCTCCCTCCTTCTTGCCTTCCTTTCTTTTTTTTTTTTCCTTTGTCTCTTCTCTCTTTCCCCAATTTTTTATCAGGACACCTTTAGGGACCTGCAATAACTCACAAAGGTAACAGGATCAGAGGTTTGTCTTTACAGCTTCACAGATAGCATCCTCTCCTGATTCTCCCCCTCTTTACTGTCTCTCAGTCCCCACCCAGAAATGCAGGTAGATGGATACATGGGTTCTCTTTGCCTTTCTTGTGCTGACATCAGTAGAAATGCAAAATGTATGATTGACACTCTCCTCATTTTTAATTTTTAAAAGATTGGCGCTGCCTGTGGGTTTTAATATACTTCCTCTCTGCTGTTTTAGTGTCTACTTTTCTATTTTAAAGCTTAATACTGAGCTGTAACCATTTCCAATTAAGTTTTAAGAAAAATACAAAAAGGTTGAAAGTGTCTGCCTGACAACCATCCTGCTTCTTGAGGCGGAAGGGTTGATTTTAGGAATAGGAAAAAATAGTTTGAAGTGACCTGTCCTTTTCCCTTTCTGTGCACACTCCCCCTTCTCCACACTCTTCTCCTCTTTCTTCATCTATTTTCTTTCTTTTCTCCCCTCAGCTTTCAATCCATCTCCCATTTCTTCACATTAAATCACCTGCCTTCTTGTCCACTGTGAATCATTGGCGATGAATGAATCTACAATAGCCTCCCATTTATAGATATTATATTCTCTTGGTAGATCTTGGTATACAAGGTGGTCAGAGGCAGAGGAGGATGAACCAGTCTTCCAAGCATTCCCACAGGTCCTAGTGGATTTAAGACGCAGACCAACTTTTGCTACAGAAGCAGACATTTATTACTAAGTAGGTACAAAATCTTATAGCCTGTTACGGAAGCTTGATGAATTTCCAACTCATGGTTCTTTTAAGCACCACCTCCCACAAATGTTTTGCAAATAGAATTTCTTGAAGCAAATATGGCAGTGTTTCAGGGATAGCATTCAGATCCTCGTCTGTTAGAATTAAGTGATAAAGGTTTGTTAGGGATCAGTGAGCACTGGTTTCATATCGTTTTGTGATGACTAAAAGAACTCACTCTTAGTCCTTATTATTACTAATATTATGGCACTATTGCTTACAGTAAAGGGTGAAAAGTCTCTTAGATCTGCATAGTCTATTCAAATAGAAGCAAAGCATGTTCATAAAAATTTTGGCCAGTCCACATATCTTAAATGTTAACAATTTCACCAAAGACAACCCATTCTTAACCTCCATTAACAAACTGACAAGCCATTTATGTCATTAATGATAACCTGTTTCCAACATGTATTCCAATTAATGAGCAAAGCCATATCATGATTGGAGATGATGATAACTCAAGCCTTCTAGAAGCCCCCTCTGACATCTGTGGTTCTGGCTGAAACATTAGAGCATGCATTCCTGGTGACAGCAACCAGTTCTCCCGAGACATAGAACAGTACTAACATACATTTATATCACATTGTCCATGCTGAAATGTTTAAGAGTAAATTACGGGCAGCCAAGCACTGTGTCTCCTCCAAACAGTTGTTTACTCACGTGAGAACATGTGTCAGCACTGACTCAGTTTCCTTTAAATAATACACTTCCAGCCTCAGGAATGGACCTGCGAAGAGACATCAAGAGTAAGCACAAGCTTTATTTGCTTCATCCACATTAGGCATGAGTTTGCTCGCAAGACTTTTCTCCACTCTCTAGATAGAATTGCTCCTTGTTCCACCAAATTACAGTCATTTATAACAAATATTGCAACATCTGTATCACAGAATCCAACCCAGAACTTCCTAAGTATTGCAAAGGTGCCCCAGACAGCTACAATTTCTTCTTTCAAGGTAGTCATAAATACTTCCTCTTAAGCCCTTGAGACTCCAGTAAAACTGATATTCCTGGCCTATGCCTTCCCTAACCCCACCTTCATCTCCCAAGGCCTGAGACAATGTAAGACAGTCAGGGGAGTTTTTTGTTCATCGAGCACTCTTGGAAAGTTTCATCAAAATCTTCTACACTTACTCTATTCCTATTATTTCTTTCATTTATACAAATCATTTCCCAAATTTCACCCCCTCCTTGTTAATTCAAGAAAGTCAATCGCTGTTTTTCACATGTGTGACCTCACCTCTGCAATAAAATTTATAACCCCAAATCAGTACTCATGGCACCAAGGTGATTGTTAACAGACATGCACAGAGTGACAAAACATTTGAGTCCTCAACACCCACCTTCCCAGTTGAGGTCACACAAGGGCAACATTCTGCCTTCAGCTTATATTGTAAACAAATGTCCTTTGTGTGGCCTATTTAGTGCCATATTTTTCACATTTCTGTTCTTTTTGTTGGTGATTTTGTTGTTTAAAACAGTCCCTAAACATAATGCTGAAGTGCTATTTAATGTTCCTGAGTGCAAGAAAGGAATGATATGTCTTACGGAGAAAATAAGTATGTTAGAGAAGCTTCATTCAGGCTTAAGTTATAGAGATTTTGGCTCTGAATTCAGTGTTATGAATTAACTATATATATATTTTTTTTTCAGTAAAGATGTCTTTAAACAGAAAACACATAAAATAAGGTTATATATCAATCTGTTGATGAAAATACTGTGACCAGAGACTTGTAGGAACCTAATCCAGAGGAGCATGGTTTGGTATTCCCTAAATCAGTGTTCATAGTCATTTTTTAGACCATAACTTCTATAAATAATGACAATTGACTATATGCATTAAGACATAAATTTTCACTTCACAAATGCCGAGCACTAGAGGGAGTACAAATGAAGATTTGTTTCCTCTCCCCTTCAGGAATCTACTGTCTAGTTAGGAAGGGAAGGACAGATCGTCACCCTTAACCAGGTGGTCAGAGAACCATGCAGTGTTCTACATACCTATAGATGGAAAGGAACCAGATGAATGGTGTAAGCCCATCAGCTCCAATATGTTAGACCTCTACGGAAGGAGAGACATACTGCCTGTACTCTGTGGAGTGTTTGATATATTTTAAAGCCCTCTTTCAGTAAATATTACATTATACCCTTTCTGCCCTGTGGGATTATTAGGAAAGATAGGGACATGACTGTTTTATAAAGGAAGCCACAGAGCCTTGGGGAGATGCTAGGTTCCTAATGTGACATAACTGGTATTTTAAATGGCTGTGCCAAGAAGGCAGCCCAGATTTCCCATCTCCTAAATTAGTGCTCCTCATTTTTCTTTTTGAAGCTTACTGGATGTTTTAAAAATGGATATTTACAATCTAGTGAATTAAAACCCACATGCTAAAAAGTAACAAAATGAGAGAAAATGGACTGGGGATAAGGATGGGAACAGGACACAGTGGAAAGTGCTCGATTTGGGTTCTCTTGATCTTTGAGCAGTTGTGGTAAGTTGGGAGACATGGTGTATTTAAGTAGATAAAAGCACCTTCACTAGCCTGACTAAGCTATTTAGGCTATGATTTTTTCAGTGGTCATGTGTGGATGTGAGAGTTGAACTATAAAGAAAGCTGAGCACCGAAGAATTGATGCTTTTGAACTATGGTGTTGGAGAATACTCTTGAGAGCCCCTTGGACTGCAAAGAGATCCAACCAGTCCTTCCTAAAGGAGATCAGTCTTGGGTGTTCATTGGAAGGACTGATGTTGAAGCTGAAACTCCAATACTTTGGCCACTCATGGGAAGAGTTGACTCACTGGAAAAGACCCTGATGCTGGGAGGGATTGAAGACAGGAGGAGAAGGGGAGGACAGAGGATGAGATGGCTGGATGGCATCACTGACTCGATGGACATGAGTTTGGCTGGACACCAGGAGTTGGTGATGGACATGGGGGCCTGGCGTGCTGCGTTTCATGGGATCGTGGAATCGGACATGACTGAGCGACTGAACTGAACTGAACTATTACATTTTCAGTAAAATAAGGTAAACTTTTGCGAAGGATGTAAAGTGTTAGAATGCTACACATTTGATTAGGCAGTCCCTGTACACTGGTAACATAGTGACCACCAGAGTCCCAGGATTGACTCTGAATGAACTATGAAGCAGTATATACATCTAAATGGCCAATTGGGTGAGTGGATGATTTGTATCAAATCCTTCTAGAACTTCTTTTTTCAATACATAATTTTGTTGGCGTAAGGGATTATATAGACAGTAAGTAGCCTGTGAGAGGTAGTGCTTATTCAGAGTTGTTTTTCTTTGTCTTTAAATAGGAATAAACACAAAAAAATGTCCAACCACTAGTCATGCCATAGTTTTTATCTTCTTTTAGAAACCAGGGAACTCTTTTAATCATACTTCCATATCCTGTCTACTAGCCGCCAGTGTGGAGAAGGCAATGGCACCCCACTCCAGTACTCTTGCCTAGAAAATCCCATGGACAGAGGAGCCTGGTAGGCTGCAGTCCATGGGGTTGCTAGGAGTCGGACACGACTGAGCAACTTCACTTTCACTTTTCACTTTCATGAATTGGAAAAGGAAATGGCAACCCACTCCAGTGTTCTTGCCTGGAGAATCCCAGGGACGGGGGAGCCTAGGGGGCTGCTTTCTATGGGGTCGCACAGAGTCGGACACGACTGAATGGACTTAGCAGCAGCAGCCACTGCTGCCAGTGACTGTGGTCGTCCTGGCTAAGTCTACTTGCCATGCGAAGATTTTTACTCTTGTGTGTTGTCTTTTCCAGGGCACATGGCTTCGGTTAAAGATTCTTCATTTCACCAATAGAATATAATGTCCTCTCTTCCTTCGGGGTACTAGATTAAGGAATTTTTATTTCCTGATTTATTGGTGTTATTTTTTCTTATGAAACATGTTAATAGAAAAGCAGAACTCCACCCATATAAAAGATAATCATAACTGTGCTTTTACAGAGATCTTGGGGGTTCTTAAAGAACCCTAAAATGTTGGACCAAGACACAATCTCATTCATACTGTTTCTCTCTTCTGTCATCCTTTCTCAGCTGTCTCCTTTCTCTCTTTTATTTTCTCTTTTTCTATCTCTTCTTCAATGGCCAGATTTACTCATTCCTTTTCCTCCTTGTGTAGTTTGGCTTCCTGCACTTCTACTGCCTTATATGAGATATGATATTGTAGTAGGAACCAGGGCTCTTTGTTATGAATAATATGTGTAATTAACAGATCATCAAAACTGATGCTTGAGTAGATGGTGTCAAGCCATATTTCGCAGATTCGGTTTGAACACCTGGCAGAACAAGTTTGGTCCAATAAAAAGAGCCGAATTCTTTCTCTTTTAAGAGCTCTCAAGACACTGGTTACATCTAAACCATAGGGGTAGGGGAAGGGTGCCATTTGCCGTTGTAATTCAGGCGGCGGGATCACCTGGCGGAGGAGGGAGAGCTGCCGTTTTAGGTGTACCCGGCATCGCGGTACACGTGTCCCTTTGATGTGTGGAGCATGCTTGAGAGAGGCAAAGCAGGGCGCTTTTTGTGGGAAGCCAGACCAGCCTCCCTCGTTACATAGGCTCGTCCTCTGCATTGCATCCGAGCTTCAGTGATTTGCTGTTTGGAGACTGCAGATTTGCATAGAGCCCCTGGCTTCGCCAGCTTGTGTGGTTTTTCTTCTCTCTCTCTTTTTTTCTTTTTCTTTTGCTTCCCCTCCCGCCCCCCACCTCCTTTGTCTGCTTCTGCTTTTCCCCAGCTCTCTTTCCCCTGTTCGATCCCTGCTTCTTTCGTAAGGGTGCACTCTTCCCTCTGAACCCTTGCCGGGCGTGTGTCAGGAGGCGGCGGACGCGGAGATTGCCTCGGGAGCAGGCGATGCGCGCCGCTGCTCCGCGCGCTGCCCGGGGGAGGCTGGTGCGAGCGGGCGAGCCGGCCCGAGCTGAATGGAGCGAAGGGGCGCCTGGAGTCCATGGGGTCTGCTTTTCCCTTGAAAGGAGGTTGGGCCGGCGAAGTGGCCTCCTCGGTTCCCACACACAATGCTAAATGGATTTACCTAGTGGATTCGCGGTGGATGGCTGTCATGTAGAAGTGAGGACCCTCCGGGAGGAGCTTTAAACCATTTCCCCGCTCCCCACCCCCCCGGCACGCACTCGCCCGAAACTCTTTGGGAGTATCTCTCGAGAACCTGGAGCCCTGGAAATCTGGGAGCAGCCGTCTGCTCCGCGCTTGCTGTTCCCCGGGACTGCCTTTCCGGACAAGCCCCTATCAGCTGCATTCGCCTTGGCTATGTTTCGGAATCTTTGGGGTGCAAGGCACGGTGGACTCCAGGACCCCGAGAAGACTGTCCGAAGGAGGGAGAGGATGGGTGCCCTGGCGCGGTGAGGCGGCCGGCCCTGCAGCCCACCCTGAGCTGCCCGCTTCCCAGCGCCCTCTCCCCTCCCCGCGCCCCAAACTTTGCCTCCCGCGGCGGCGGCCCCTCGGCGGGCGCCCCGCCATGTACCAGAGGATGCTCCGGTGCGGCGCCGAGCTGGGCTCGCCTGGGGGCGGCGGCGGCGGCGGCGCGGGGGGGCGCCTGGCCCTGCTCTGGATAGTCCCGCTCACCCTCAGCGGCCTCCTAGGAGTGGCTTGGGGGGCGTCCAGTTTGGGAGCGCACCACATCCACCATTTCCATGGCAGCAGCAAGCATCATTCAGTGCCTATTGCAATCTACAGGTCACCGGCATCCTTGCGAGGCGGACACGGTGGGTCTGCGATGCCAAGTTCTCGCGGGCTACTCCCTCGCTCCCCCCTTCCAACCCTGCACTCGCTTCTCGGCCCTTAAGGCTCGGAGAAATGGGAGCGCAGAGAGGG